>PVIC010003374.1:0-69424 GCA_004025085.1 Thryonomys swinderianus
GCCCACCAACAATCAACACCACATACCACAATGCCGGACGTGGTGGCTCACGCCTGTCATCCCAGCACTCGGGAGGCAGAGACAGGAGGATTGCTGAGTTCGCGGCGGCTTGCCTGGGCACCATAGTGAGCTCAGGGCCAGCCTGAACTACAAAGTGAGACCCTGTCTCAAAAAGCAAAAAAAAAAAAAAAAAAAAAAAGAAAAGAAAAAAAGAAGAGAAAGTCCCAGAGGAAAGGATTATACATGTCCCATGGAGAGTGTGTGGGGAGTTAAAGAAAATCTCTGATCCACATACTACATCTGGGCCCAGGCCTGTTTTTCCGAGACACATTTAAGATTTCTTTTTTAATTTCTATGAGACTGTAAGAAGAAAACAAATAATATGCGACAAAGGAAATATATAAAAGCCTATAGTATTACCAGTTTGCTCTTTAAAACATTGCTTAATGCCTAGAAAAAACTAGAGAAAGAAAACAAATGGACAAATTATTTCAGCCACTCTTTCCACCCTTTATTGACCATGACACCAACATCACTGCTAGATACAAGGCTGCAGAAACAATAAAGTGTGATCTCTTTCTGTGCAAGAACTCAACAATCTGCTTTAGGGGAGAGTCTTGAGATAATCATCAGGTCCATATTTGTTACAGGTAGGAGTCAACTTTTAGCACAGGAGTTTCAGGAAGAGGATGCTGTCCAGGGAAAGCTAGGAGTAAGGAGGCCAGAGAACGTGGGTGGACAATATCCAACAGTAAATGGTCCCTTACATGAACTGAGAATTTCCATGAAAATAGAAACAGTAGATGCCATCAATGAGCAGGACCTGTAAAGATTCCCGCTGTGCAGGTTTCTGGATGAACCCAGTGTTGCCTGAGAGGAGAGGAAGGTTTGTAGCCTCCCATCTGCACATGGCTGTGTCCCGGGGCCCATCACCCATAGGATGAAGCTGTCCCGAGAGAAGCAGAGTCCGTCCATGTGGGTGGACACCACTCATACACTGAGTCAGGGCTTTGGAAATGTCGCCTGTACTGTATTTGCCCATGTTCTTTCTCCATAACATTTATAGGAAATATAAATAGGTAAATATGTTTCTATAGCTCTCCTGGCACAAATGCTAACATAGAAGAATTAGCAGATGTGCACATACCAAGGCAACATGACACCTCTCAGCTAGAGTAATGACATGACCTTAGAATAAGAGGAAGGGACACAAAGAGTCAGTCTCTCATTCACTCCTTAGTGTCACCAACATCACTGCTAAACACATCTCAGGAAATAATAAAGTGTGATCTATTTTCCTAAGTCTTCCAATCATTAAGACTGATGTGAAAAATGTGTGTGTGTGTGTGTGTGTGTGTGTGTTTCGGATAAAGCTTCATTTTTTTCTGCAACACTAGTGGAAGATTTCTATATATTGGTAAGACAAGGCTACTAAAAATAAAATAGTTATCAAATCAGTCACAAAATACAGGTCTCATTAATCCTTAGGGATGTACATTCTAAAGCTTTCTCTCTAAAGACAGAGATCTGAATAGATATAGAAATAAATGCAGTGATAGATGAATTAATACAGATTATTTTAAACCTGTGAGATTTTTCACACTGAATTATTTTAAATTTGGAAGTAATGAATTTGTTGTCCCATACCAGAAGTAAAATTATAAGGTAAATAAAATTGATTTAAATATTCCATTGCAGGATATTTTAGTTTACAAAGAAGTCCCTAAGTTAGGAGTAGTGAAAAAAGACCAAAGAAATATAAACAACAACAAAAAAATATATTTTGCATGCCTATGCAAAAATTAGATCAAGATAATCCAGTGAGAGGGACTTTTTTTTCACTGATTCAACTTTTTAAGGAAGGAGTCTTCATATCTGCCTTTAAAAGAAAAGGATGTGATATTTTTATCTGTTTCCTATTAATAAAGCGATATTTTTGGCAAAAGACTAAACTTACATTGCCAATGTTTTAAAACGTCCTTTCTCACTTTATGACTTACACACATTTTGTTCAATTTTAAATTTATGTCACATTTAAATAAAGCCAGCTTGTGAAAAATATTATTCATTTCACTAAATCTTCCTACAATTGAACCCCTTACTTTAATGCTTGTCTGGCTCGATTGATTTTTTATCTTCCAGTAAGATTTTTAAGCAAAACCCCTGGGCATTTGTTCCCTGTTAGACTTGCAAGAACACTGACTGATTTCAGAAACCCGGGGTCACCTTGCTGTCAGGATTTCACAGTCATCGCTTCGTCGCCTTCTAGCGACAGTGATAAGGGTAGAGTCCCTCGGATCCCACCGAAGGTTTTCATTCTGACCAGCTTTAGAATATACTGCATTTCCCGCCCCTCTTACTGAATATTTTACTTTTAGCCACGCACTGTACTTCTTCATATCCAAAAACTTGTCCTTATTTTTTTTTGCATAGTTTCTCTTTCTTTGAACAGTACATAACATATAATAACAAAATATGCTGTTTTAAATTTTTCAAAGAAATTAGTACAGAAGAAATATTTCCACGTACACCTCTTCCCTAAAAATCCTCCCCTTATTTTTCAAACATATTCATCCCAACCTTTTTGCCATTTTTTTTTTTTTGAGACAGGATCTTGCTTTGTAGTTCAGTCTGGCCCTGAGCTCACTATGTACCCCAGGCAAGCCTCGAACTCAGCAGTCCTCCTGTCTCTGCCTCCTGAGTGCTGGGATTACAGGCAAGAGTCACAACACCTGGTATTGTGGCATGTGGTACTGATTTCTGGTAGGCGTGAGTCACCATGCCCGGTATTGTTTTATGTGGTTACTGGGGATCGAACCAGGAACCTTGTGCTTGCTAGGCAGGCACCAAAACCACTGAGCTAAATCTCCTGCCCAGCCTATTACTTTTTAAATTAGGCTGTTTTCATCTTCTGCCTTTACTGAGTTTTGCTTGCTTAATCTGTTCTAAGTTGAAGTGTACCTGCTAGAACCACTGAGCTAAATCTCTGGGCCCTTCTTGTCATTTTCATTTTTGTTTTGTTTTGTTTTGTTTTTCAGGCAGGGTCTGGCTTTGTAGCTCAGCCTGGCACTGAGCTCATTATGTAGCCCAGGCAAGCCTCGAACTCACATCCTCCTGCCTCTGCTTCCTGAGTGCTGGGATGACAGCCATGAGCACAATGCCTGGCTCTTCTTGTCATTTCCTGAAGAACTTGTGGAAGTCCTTTCAAGGGATGGTCTTTTTTTTTTTTCTTTCTTTTGAGACAGGGTCTCGCTTTGTAGTTCAGGCTGGCTCTGAGCTCACCATGTAGTTCAGGCAAGCCTCGAACTCACCAATCCTCCTGCCTCTGCCTCCTGAGTGGTGGGACCACAGGCATAAGCCACCACGCCCGGCACTGTGGCATGTGGCATTGATTGCTGGTGGGCGGAGTCTCCATACCCAACATTGTATGTCGTTACCGGGGATCGAACTCAGGACTTTGCGCTTGCGAGGCAAGCGCCAGAACCACTGAGCAAACCCTCTGGCCCCATGGGAGGGTCTTTTTGAGGCTGCACTAATGTCCTGAATTGATGCAAAACATTTATGACAATTTCTGCATCTTCACCTGTCTTATTCAGCACAACTGGAGCCTGCAACTTCTGGCTATTCCCTAAATCAAAGTGACCATGAAAGAGAGACATTTTAAATCAAGTCAAGACATTGAAGCAGCTGGGACAGTGTACATAAAGACATTCAGGAAAGAGGACTCCCAGGAATTCTTCAGAAAGCGGCCAGAATCACGGGATAGGAGTATTTTAGGTGGATAAAAGGCATCGTGTTTTTTATTGTAATAATATTTTAAAAATTTAAATGTCCACTGTACTGTTTGGTTACACCTCATCAGTGCTATAGATAATCTGTTTCTGAAGATACCTGCACATCATTGCTTAAGGTTTTTATTTTACCTGCTTGATACATTACAAAATATATTATGGCTTCATTTAGCTTTGGGTGTCGTTCATGTTTGAGGTTTGTTGTCAAACCTTGTCTGTTCGTTTTTATGAGGGAGTAGTTATACTGTATTTTGCAACCAGTGGCTTAAGAGGGGATAAATACACAGTTTAAGTTGTTCTGTCATATATGAATCTGAGCAGAGGAACTTAAAAGCATAGATTGCAAGATGTGCCTCTCATTTGGACTCTGAGTCCCTTAATCTTGTGCCCTGTGAATTATGCCCCAAACCTGCTTCTTCCCTCATTAAATTTCTCCAGAAAATAAATAACTAGCCCTATGATTTGCTCCATATGAAGATACTTGAGGTCTTCTGAATTTTTTCAGCAACCACCACCAACTGCAAGGGTATTGGTATCATCGAGCTCTCTCTCTTTCTCTGTCTCTGTCTGTCTGTCTGTCTGTCTGTCTCTCTCTCTCTCTCTCTCTCTGAGACAGGGTCTCACTTTATAGTTCAGGCTGGCCCTGATTTCACTATGTAGCCTAGGCAAGCCTCGAACTCAGCAATCCTCCTGCCTCTCCCTCCTGAGTGCTGGGATTATAGGTGTGAGCCACCAAACTCAGCATTTGTGGTATGTGGTACCGATTGCTAGTGGGCATGAGTCACCATGCACAGTATTGTTGTATGTAGTCACTGGGGATCGAACCAGGGACCTTGTGCTTGCCAGGCAGGTGCTGGAACCATTGAGCTAAATCTCTGGCTCCAATATCTCATTCATAAGCTTTCTTTGTTTTGAAGAGCTGAACTGCTCTCTCACTGCAGGTGTTTGAGATTTGCTAGTTTAATGATTTATATTTATAACACCTTTCCAAAGTCTCAGGTGCTCAGAGGTGGAGTCTGGAAAAGGTGAATGCATCATGGGCTGCCATAATGATGCTGTTTTCCCTTCACACCAGCCAGGAGCCAGGGGAAAAGTACAGGTCACTTTTCCCCTTTTCTCAGTAGTGGTTTGTCTCTTCTATTTCTCTGGAGGCTCCAATTTTCTCACCAGATCTTTCCTAGGTCCCAGGGATCCATCTCTCTCTTTCTCTTCTTCCCCGAGTTGTTATATTCCAGTGTCTGGACTCAGAACCTTTGAGAGGCTGGTTTGCAGCTTCTTTCTGCTCCGCCAGCTTCCCGAAAGTCTCTCCTCACTGGATTTATTCATTGTTGAGTCCACAGTTAGGACTCATGTTAGGAGCTGGGGCCAGTGTGGAGGATGAAGGTCCTGGGGAGATCTATCCACCTGCCTCTTCTCTGTGCTCCCCAGCTGCTATGGGTTGAGTTCCTTTTCTTCCCATGTCTTTCTGTCCTACCATTTCTTCCATGGAATCAACTGACCATGGACCAAATACTCTGAATCATAAGTAAAATCAAACCTCTTCTTGCAATTGTACAAGTCAATTGTTCGGTCACACTGATAGGAAAGCTTACTAATATGTTGCCCTCTGCTCTGCTAAGCCTTTGAGATTGTCTCAGTATGTCTCCATGCTACAAAAATTGAAGCTTCAGGTACCAAACTATTATGTTGTCTTTCTTACGTATTTCGAAGGATGCAAAGTTTTTTACTAACATAAAGACAGAAATCCCTATTTTTACTTCTTTGGGTGTATTCTCCAGAAGCCCCAGATTTACAGGACACATTTCCAGTTGAGGTTCAATCTAACATGACCCTCCAAAGTTTCATATTCAGAGGTGGGGCCTGGTCTGAAGAAATAATTGATGATGAAGAGGATGACTCAGGATAGTGTACCCTTCCCCTGGCCTTCCACTTTTCTTTCTATTTGTTGACCGCAGTGACAGGAATAACTTTCCTCAACCAGATGTCCCACTGTGCTGTCTCCACCTTGGAGCCAGCCGATTATGAACTAAAACCCTGAGACAAAACAAACCTTCTTTCTATTAAGTTGTGGTTGTTGAGAGTTTTGTCCCGGTGACTAACAAGCGCCGAATGAAAAGTCTGTCCATTTGTCATTTCTCTGCATTTTCTAAGTACTGGTTGGCAGAATTCTAAGCTTCTCCACTCTGACACTGTGCCCAGTGGATACAGGGGCCCTAGACCTCCAGGGTGGGCATGACCAGGAGGATGATGGAATCCACAGTTCCAAAGTACACCAGTGATGGAAGATCCCTTCAAAGCCGGCTGGAGAAAGCTCTCCTTCTGGCTTTGAAGAAAGACCAACCACATTTTAAGAGGGCAAACTGAGAGTACCTCCAGCCAACAGGCAGCACGAAAATTTCAAACTTGCTTCCCTAGTTATCGTATGGTTCTCTTTAAAACTCTCTACAATTCCTTTTTGGGTAGTTTAAAGTGGTATAATAACGACATTCTTCTGTTTGCCACCATGACGGAATATGTGCATGAACATCTCTTTATATCTCAACAAGTTTGCTTTTGGAACATGAGATCTTCATTGGCCTGTTGAATACCCCTCTCTCTTCAGGTACATGTCTATCTCTGCTCACCACTTCAACCTCCCAGATTTTAGAATGTGTCTTTTGCTAATTCTTTTCACATTCTTGGATTGTTTTAAATGAGGTCAAGTATTAAAAAAAAAATGCCTGGAGTGAGTAGAGGCAGAATGGGGAGAGGACCTCAAAGCATTAATTCAGAGTCCTACTTCTTACTGGGTCTTTTCTTTATTTGTTTTGTGCTATTGAAAAGTATCTTACCAAACCTATTTATTATCTCCCAGAACTGTACATCTCTTCTGAATTCTGACAGTGAAAAATCTTATGTCTTTCATCTAGGCAAAAAAGATTGCTTGAACTTTTGTATATCGATCCTTTAGATATTATTATTTATTTCCTTTAACTAAGTGCCTCCAGTATATGATGCTTGGATTAACAATGCTAAATTATTGTGGCATTTTAAATTTGCTTCCTATTTTTGAATCTATCTTTAAGCAACTTGTACAAAGTGGTAAACTTTTGAAGGCTTTGAAGATTTTATACAAGAGAAAAAAAATACTGAAAGACAAATGTCTTCTTTCCATGGATACACGGATTCATCATTTTCACTGGTCTCTGAAGGAATCTATGGAAAGATACTTCCTATTTGCATAACAGTAGCATGATTTAAATTCTGGTTACATAGGCTTGTAAGCAAATTTAAAGAATCACACTGTGACTGATCTTCCTCAAGGTACAACCACATTAATAATGTATTAGGGCAGGATTAAGCAATTATAGGGTAAGTGAAGTAAATGAACTTCCTGTGTATAAAATCCCAGGGGCAAGAGAAATGTAGAATGTAGATAGTATTATAGGATGAAGAAGCTACTGGTATTGTCTATACATAAACATTATGTACCTGACTTCCCAAGAGGCTATCACAAAAATGTCACCTTCCCAACTCATTTTGATTAAATTTGTCACTGTATTTTATGCAAGCATTTAATGTGACTTTTAAAAAATAGTAAAAAATACGGTGGGGGAAAATGTATTCTGGAATCAAGAATGATTATAATCTTCAGCAATATTTACAAAGGATTAATTGATTTATTTACTTAAAATCTATTCAGCAAAAATCTGGTTCTGCATAACAAAGTTGCAATAGTCTCCATACTAATTCATACATAAAGCTTAAAACATTGAATAATCTTTAACAAACATTTATTTAAAGACTCCTAGGGTTCAAGGATACTTTCAGCTGCTATAAATAGAAAGAAAATAAATTTTACCCTTCTCTAAGAAGTACATAATCTTTAAGGCTGAAGAGAACAGTCATGTAATCTTATACAAATTGATGAAAACATTACTCGTTTGTTTTATAGAATAATTGTTTTTATTTACAAAGGGAAAGTTTGGTACAAACATAAATTCTAGGGCTATTTATCTATGCCGTGAATCTATTTTGCAATAACCTATGTTTGGTTCTTAATATTATAATGTAACATGCAGTTTTAATTTTTAAGTCTTTTGCTGTTAATAGTACTTTGCCAGTACCCCTCCAGAAAGTTAACATGGTTGGTTTCTTTCTAAATGCTATGTTTTTTCTTGACTACATGTACCACCACTACTAATCCTTCAAGCTGAACTTCAGTGCATAACTTTTCCATATCTCTTCATACTTATATACACCGGTTTCATCCAAATGGGAAGAATATTTTTTTCTATTCCAAGCTACAGGTGGCAGCACATACCTGTAATCCCAGCCCTCAGGAGGCGAAGGCAGTAGGATCACTGCAGGTTCATGGCCAGCCTAGGCTACATGGGGAGTTCGAGGTCATTCTGAAGCATAACAAGATCCTATCTCAAAATTAATTAATCAATTAATTATAAGTTAGTCGATTAGAAGTAAAAAATATTTTCTTCTTCCAAATTCTCATAGCACTTTCTCTGTGACCCTAGAAGATTGTCTTGTGTTAGAATATATTGCATATATGTTTTCTCACTTTGATATGCTTTGTTTTTGTAGGTTAGGGCTTTTCTGATTATTTTTATGTTCCTGGAATGTGGAAGAATTTCTAGTTGATAATACAACACACTAAGTGCTTTTGCATGTAAATTATATAAATCTTCCAGTGTTGTTATCATATCTTTTAAAACCCTTGATCCACTACATATTCTCCCCATATCAAATGTACAAAGTTGAAATGAATGAATTAAAAACAGAACTCTCCTGTTGTGCTCTTCCCAAATGGCCTTTATTTCATAGAGAGAGTATTTAACAAGTGAACCAATAAAATTACCTAATGTGGTAATGTGACCCATAAAACAAAGCATAACAAAGATGCTTCATCATTTTATTGACAAAAATTACACAAATGTGTTAGCTTAGAACATTTGTGAGAAGTCTCTGAATTTGCACTTAATATGAATTGCCTCTGCCTTGCTACATTATTAACAAGGTGTTCACTCATATGAATTACCATGGCTAGAACATACTCAAACAGACCTGTAATACATACTGGTATCATTTTTGGCAGAATTCTGTAAAAGTATTGTATGCAAGAAGACCACTTTCCATGCAGACAGTTAAGCTGAAATGCAGCCCAGACACCCATTTTTGTAGCACATTTTTCCTCTGCTTTCAAACAGGAAAGATGCTCGGGAGGCTGCAGAAGGGCTAAAGTACGACGCAAGGTTATGGATACGTCTGGCCAACCTGGTGACATTGTAGCATTTATTCCCTGCAGCTTCAAACTAAGGACAGTGCATGAAACCGGAAACACTTAATGTCTTACTACACCAGGTTTTGTCTGTTGTAATAAAATACTCCTTTGAAAAGCAAAAATACAAAATCTGCAAAATTTGAAAGTAAAAAATTCAAAGTAAAAAAATTTCAAAGTAAAAAAAAAATAAAGAAAACATTGAGGAAGAAATAAATGCAATGGAATTTTAGAGAGAAAACTCTGTAACACACTCAGGTGTGTGTGTGTGTGTGTGTGTGTGTGTGTGTGTGTACATGTATATGGGACTGATCCCTGTTATCAACAGGAGTGAAAAATGCCAACATTTCAGCATTATTTTCTATGGAGGATAAACTTCTATTATATTTCTTTAGTTTTATATGTAGACATTGTACATATGTTAGTTTTTGACTTAAATATATTTTTAATTGATATATAAAAACAAAATAGGGCCGGAGGGTTAGCTCAGTGGTTCCGGCGCCTGCCTCGCAAGCGCAAGGACCTGAGTTCGATCCCTGGTAACCACATATAATGCTGGGCGTGGAGACACGCCCACCAACAATCAACACCACATACCACAATCCGGATGTGGTGGCTCACGCCTGTCATCCCAGCACTCGGGAGGCAGAGACAGGAGGATTGCTGAGTTCGCGGTGGCTTGCCTGGGCACCATAGTGAGCTCAGGGCCAGGCTGAACTACAAAGCGAGACCCTGTCCCAAAACAAAACAAAACAACAACAACAACAAAACGAAATGGTATGCATTATTTGTGGAGTATTTTGTGATATTTTAATTGAGTAGTGTCATATAAAGTTAAACATATTTTAAACATCTCAGGGCTTTTTTTTAATCATTTCTTTGTTTCAAACATCTAGCATCCTTTCTTCTAGTTTTTGAAATGCACAGAGCATTATCTTTCTCTGTGGCCATCTTGCTGTGTAACCACGCACAGTACTTTTTTTATTCCTGTCATTTTTTATTCCAGCGACACTTGTGTCATTGATCCGCCGTCACCAGAGTCTCCTAGCGGCCAGTCCCTGGTGGTCATCATTCTCCTCTGAACTTCAGAGTTGAGATTCTAGTCCATGCATGTGTGAGATCATGTGGCATTTTTCTGTATCTTGATGTGATGATCCCCAAGACCTTGACCGTGTTTGAAAAGACTAAGATTCCATTCTTTATTTTTTATGGTGGAACAATATTCTCTGTTGTATATGTACCTGGTTTTCTTCATTCACTCATTAGCTGGTAGACTTTTATTTTCATTTCTTGGCTAACATAAACAGCTTAGCATTCATGTGAAAGTCTGGGTGTCTCCTCAGCTCATGGACTTCATGTCTGTTTAATTTCAAACCCAGTAGTGGGATTGTGGGTTCACACAGTAATTCTTTTTTTAATTTTTCAGAAACTTCCAGAGTATAGCCCATAATAGTTCTAATTACGGCGCGTTCCTAGCAGTGCTCTTATCCTTAACTTTGATCGGAGCCATTTGTACTGGAGAGAGGTCACAGTGGATTATGGCTTTGATCTGCATTCCCCGACTGCTAATGATGCCCATTTCATTCATTAGTATCGGTAGCTTTTGGAGGGAGTTTTTAGGTGTTTTCCTGTCCTCTGTACACAGTGGTAACTTGAATCCCTCTTTTGAGTGTTAGATATCCTTTCTTCTCTGATTATGCAACCTTGGAATTGCCAAACAATGTGGGATAAAAGTGGTAAGAAAATGACCATCCTCATCATGGTCCACAAGTTAGAAAAAGAACTTCCAACTTTTTCTCATATAGTATAATGTCAGCTGTAGGCTTCTTATATGTGATCTTTATTATGACAAGGTATGTTTCCTCTACACCTAATTTATCTGGAGTTAATAATTTAATGTTACCGACTTTTATCAAATGTATTTTGTGCATCTAAGATGATCATTGTTTTTTCTCTTCAGTCTCTGATATATAATATTTATTGATCAGTGCATCTTGAGTAATTGTTATGTCTTTAGAATGAAACTCACGCAGCCAAGATCAATCAATTAGTCTTATGCTATTGTATTGGAAACAGTTTGGTAATATGTGACTGAGAACTTTTGTGTGTGTTTAGTCAGACATACTGGCCTGAAATTTTTTACAGTTTAAAGGACTGTATTAAACTGCAAGCTTAGAAAATTTTAAAATCCAGTTTTGCATTAAAGTCAGGTCTAAAAAAAGAAAAATTAAGCCTTATGTTCAGACCTTGCTTCTGAAATGCTCTAATCAGGCTTGGGGAAATGAATAGAACAAAATAAAAAATAAAATTTATTGTCCATAGTTTTCTTTATGATCCATAATTATCTATGGATAATAAAAAAAGTTTATTATCCATAATTTGCTTTGGAATTGGGAAAATTATTCTTGACCATCTTATTTTACTTTCTAGATAATTTTGATAGTACATAGAATGAAGCCATTAGTTTCTTATAGATGCTTATTTATTCTGGACAATTTTTAAAATCATACAAATCTCACAGCTCTTGAATTAAGTTGTTCTGTGTCATATATTACCTAAAGTTATCCTACTACATAGAAACTCCACATTGTATAAAATCTCCACTTTTATTTTTAATACATTTTCTTAGTTTTTATGACACGTATCTTCTCATCCAAGGCCACATAACACTGCTCCACACATTTAGATATTCTTCACACTAAGTAACTTTACACATCACCCTTACACACATAAAAATATACTGATTCTTTTACTGCTATCTTCAAATACTTGAAAAAAAAACAACAGAAAATGACATGATAAATAATGACAGCCTTTTCTGTCTAATTTACAAAGCCATCAACTGTGCGATTTGCTTCTTTCTTCAATAATTAGTATTAATAACCTTTTATGTGCAAGACACTGGAACCAAAAAAATAATATCCCAGGAAGTGAAAATAATCCACTTTCTCAAATATTCATTCTTCAGTGTTGAAAACTATATACTTAAAGATAGGTGTGCCCATATTTAACATTAACTAATTCTTTATGACATAGAACTAAAAGGAAATGATTTTACTTCAAAAGTGTTTTTTAGTTGGTACAATCTTACTGTGCTTACTTAGTGGGAGGCAAAGAGCTATCTAAATAACAAGAATAAAGGAATGGTTAAAGCTGACATCTCGTTTTGGACATTTGAGTAACAATGTCATTCATGTTTAACTGAAATCATTTCAGTTGTAAAACTAATGTGACATGCAATTATAATGAAAGCTACCGTTTACATTTTAGCAATCGTCATGTGTGTAAATATGACATACATCTAATAAGCATGCTATCCTTATAAATTTTCTTTTTGTTCCATTTATTTTCCAACTCTGTTTCTATTCAGCCTGCAGCTATGTTGAAGTAGTATTTAGAATTGCTTTCTGCCTTTTACACAATTTATAATTTGTGTTTTATATGAATACTTATATGTACATTTATATTTTAAAAGGAGACATTTACAGAATTGTGAAAAGTACCTTGAACTACCCTTGAAGTACCACACGAAAATTCTTTTCAACACTGAGTAGTAGCTTTTGGGTGGTAAAATCATGGGAAATCTCCAGGTTGCCAAAGAGAACTATGAGATGAAACTGAACTAAGAAATAAGGATGTGAAATGGTCAACTGGAGTAAAAAATGATTACCTACAGCAGCACTCTAATTTAGATATGAAGTATTTTAAAGAATGGAAATTCAGTTAGTGAATTTACTGAGATTCTAAGACTAACCCAAGTATGCTGAAAAAGAAAGGAAAATGTTCAGTGTATCTGAGGCCTCTTTTTACCATTTATGGTCATATGCAAATGGTGAACAGGAGTCTTAAATACACTAAACACAGCCATGTGAAATCAGAAAGTATTCTTAAAGTATGAATAGTATAACAATAAAATTGTAGAAAGAAAACAAGGGAAATAAAATCTGATCCTTTTGAAAAGATCCATGAATATGAAAAGTGTATGCTAGCTAATTACAGAAGAAAAATGAACAAATGAATGGACAGTATCAGAAAGGAAAAATGGGGCATCATTACTGATTTTGTAGACTGTAAAAGAAAGTAAAACATTTTCATACATTTCACAGCAGACTGAATAGGTCTGTTCCTTGAGAGGTACACACTACAGAGTCTCAAAATGAACTAGGTAATTTAGATAGCCCTATCCTTATAAGAGAAATTGAATCAATAATCAAGAACCCTCCAAAATCGATAGCCCCAGGTACAGATAAGTTTTACTGGTGAATTCCACCTCACATTTCAAAAATTTTCCACAATTTCTTCCAGAAAACAGAAACAGACTATTTCCAAACTCACTCTCTGAATTCATCATTAAGTGAAATAAAAAAATACATAAAGATATTCCCAGATGGAAAAACCACAAATGATTATCACCTGTGGTTTGGGGGACATAGTAAAACTTTGTCATGGTCAAGCCACTTCCCTGTTTTCCTCTAGTAGCTGTATAGTTTTCCACTCAAGCCTTTAATCCATTTTGAGTCAGTGCTGTTTTAACATAGTGTGATGCAAAATTCAAATTCAGTGCCATACTCCTCTGACTATAAAGACTGATCAAAATATACGATGAATATTTAACTTTAAAGAGGTATTATAATAAAATACATATTGCCCCAAATCCTGCACAATACAGATACACTCATGCTATTGTTAGTGCCATTTTTTTTTTTTTTTTGAGACAGGGTCTCGCTTTTGTAGTTCAGGCTGGCCCTGAGCTCACTATGTAGCCCAGGCAAGCCTCAAACTCAGCAATCCTCCTGTCTCTGCCTCCTGAGTGCTGGGATGACAGGCATGAGCCACCACGCCCGGCCTGTTTGTGCTACTTTTGATGCAGTTTTAGAAGTCCTCTTGTGAGAGTCGTTATGAAGTGGGATTAAAAAGTGTACAAATAGGGGATGGGGATTTAGTTCAAGTGGTACTGTGACAACCTGGGATTCTCTGGTATGAAAAAACTGAAGATGTTAACGAGTTCTAAATGTATGATGGATATTGTGAAATAGAAAATATTCAAAGGGAAATGTGATGGAGGGGTGAGTATGAGGAATTAAAAAAATGCTATGGTAATTAAAAAAAGGGAAACAAAACTTATGTATTTAGGGGTTGGGGGTTTGTGGGGTGTGTAGGGGATTGGAAAAAATGAGAATTAAGTTGTGTCATACTCTGGTACAAATTCCCAGTATTGTGCATGATCATGATGTGTATATACAATGTACCAATAAAGATAAAAATTAATTTTAAAAAAAGTATGGTGAACGCTGCTACTATGTCCCATTAATCAAAAAGGCAGGCCTGTAAAAATATCAAGGTGAGTCTTTATCCTTACATCTGACACCATGTGGCTTCTGGCTTCTCCACAAATTCAGGATAACTATGAAAGGTAAATATTTTGATTGAATCCATGACATTGGAGCAGCCATAATAGCCCAACTATGAACTCATGGAAGAGGACGCCAGAACTGCCACACAAAGTGGCAAAAATGACGGGTAAGTGGGTTCTAAGTGAGAGGAAATAGCCTGAGGGGAAAGGCCAGTCTGCCTTTTCCTGTGATAAAATTGTTTTCAAATTTTAAAAGTTACTGTATTTTCTAGTCATCACCACCAACTATACCTGACCTCAAAACCTACTACAAATGTATACATAAGACTGCTTTGACTATGTGGACCCTTTGTGCTTTTATACAAGAAAAAAAATGGGAATTTTTTTTCTTATTTCCGTGTTAAGGTTCACTGAAATTTTGATAGTGATTGCACTGAGTTTCTAGAGAGCTTTGAGTATTATGGGAGTTTCAGTAATAAAATGCTTCCAACTCAAATGCTCTTTTCCTATTTATTTATGTCTTTTTCAGTTTCTTTCATCATCATGTTATAGTTCCCAGTATAGATATTTTGTTTATAGTTAAATTAATTAATTAGTAATATCGACTGATTGATTGATTGCAGTACTGGGGATAAAACTCAGGCCCTTCTGGTTCCAAGGTAGTTGGGACACCACTTGATCTAAATCCTTGGCCCAGTAACATTTTTTTGCTGCTGTCATAAGTGGAATTCTTTAGACTTCTTTTTCAAATAGTGCATTGTTATTGCATTGAAGTTACTAATTGTTTTCTAAGACAAAGTCTCACTATGTAGCCCAGACAGTCCTCAAATTTGCCAATGATCTTCCTGTCTCAGCCTCCCAAAGGTTGGGATTACAGGCAGGTACTACCATGGCTGGCCTGAATTTACCAGTTCTGTAAATTGATTTTGAATTTTATGACTTTACTGAATTCATTGGTTAGTTCTAGCAGTTTTTGGTGGCATCCAAGATTCTCTATACATAAATTATGTCATTTGTAAACAGATAATTTAACTTCTTTTTTTTTTTTTTTGAGACAGGGTCTCGCTTTGTAGTTCAGGCTGGCTCTGAGCTCATTATGTAGCCCAGGCAAGCCTCGAACTCAGTAATCCTCCTGCCTCTGCCTCCTGAGTGCTGGGATTACAGGCATGAGCCACCATGCCCGGCAGACAATTTAAATTTCTTAATTTGGAGTTTTGTTCCTATTGTCTTTGTGCCTGGAGAAGGGCAAATAGCCATTTCTCAAAAGAAAACATCCAAATGGCCGATACAAATGTAAAAAAAAGTTCAAAATCATGAATTATAAGAAAATGCAAATTAAAGCCATATATGACTTCATGTCTGTTCGAGTAAATTTTATTCAGAAGCAAAAAAGCAGAAGTGTTGGGGAAAATATAGAACCTTGGTACACTGCTGATAGGAAAACAATGTGGTGTATTGATTTTATAAAACGATATGGGTATTCTTCTAAAAGATCAATATAGAATTACTATATGATACAGCAATCCCATTACTTAGCATATATCCAAAGGAAATTAAATCAATGCATTGAAGTCACTTGCCATATCATGGTTATTACACCAGTTTTCAATAAAGAAGAAATGTGAACAACTGAAGGATCCACCAATGAATGGATCAAGAAAGAAACAAATAACATTTTCTCAGATGTGATAACACAGATGGAACTGGGTATCATATTTAATGAAATAAGTCAGGCACAAAATGATAAGTATCATTTATATGTAGAATCTGAACCATCTTCTAGTGATACAAATTGAGAAGAGCAGCTGAGAGCAGAACTGTGGGTAGGGATTTGCAAGGGGAGAAAAAGACAGGGCTGGAGAAAGGTTGATCAATGTGTATTTAGACAGGAGCAAAAAGTTTTGTTGTTTTATTGTATAGTAGGGTAGTAACAGCTAATCAAAGTGAACAACTGTGCATTTCAAATAGCTAGGAAAAAGTTTACTGAAACTTTTAACCACAAAGAAATGATAAATGTTGGAAAACATCTATAACTGAGAAATGTTGGAAGGCAACAATATTTAACCTGGTTTTAACATGATTCACTGTATCCTTTTATGGAAACATCACAGATTATTCCAACAGCGTGTAGTTTTTAAGGATTTTCTCGATCAATTAAAGTTCAATGAATAAAAATCAGATGTCATATGATTGTGAATAGAAGTAAGCCTTTTGATATTAATTACCCCAAAAGAAACTGGTTTGAACCAGAAGTGTCTTTCTTATATTTTATTAAACAAGTAAGAATATTTGACCTCTGTTTTAAAAAATAGCAAAAAGTAAGTGTAATCGTCTAAAACATACAACACTTTCTGCAAAATTGATACTGTTCTAGGCACTTCTCTTTGCTAACTCAGTCATCCTCACAATTAGCACTGGAAGCAGGTCTCTGGTGCTTGTCTTTGTTTTACAAAATAAGGAAACAAGCTCAGTGATGATTCACAAGACCTCACTCTTGGGCAGCAGCCAGAGATTAGATGGGAAGTTGGTCAAGAAAATCATGATTCCCAGTTCCAGGTTACAACAGAGAAAAAAAGAGAATTATAAAGGTAAGACCAGGTGTAACAAACTCAGAAGGTCGTGTTTTTACACCTGTACGAGTGATAGGTCTAAATTCTGAGAATATACTCTCTTGTAGGAAGTGTACTGAACAGTGTATATTTCCCTGGATAAGAGGAGCATTCCCCCACTCTCATTTAGACATATGCATTACCAATATCTTTGAATTCTTAGTAGTCTTGCAATCTCCTTTTTTCTTTCAGAGTGCTAAGTATTGAAAAATTTGCTCTTAATTTCCAAAAGTATAATTATGCTTCGATCTTGTGTATTGGTCCTTTTTTAAATTAATGATCAGTGAACTTTAGCATATGAGCAAAACTATGCGGAGCATTCGCAGAGGTATTTATACTGTCTGGTGGCCCCATGCCCACCGGGCCAAGGCTGACTGTTCTGACTATATACAGTGTGTCTTGCTCACAAGCAATTACCTGCTGAGCACTCACTAACTCGTGCTTCAAGTATCTTTTGTGTCATTTTTTTTCTGCTCTGTATTCTTTTCTAAGAAGTGGACAAGTTCTGTCTATCATCCAAAGAGCAATCTTTAGGAAATTGCATAGAAACAGAAAAGTCTTTTTTCTGCCTTCACACACATGGATGACAACTTGGCGGGGTGTAAAATGCTTGGAACACAAAGCATTCCGTTAAAATCTCTCTATATGCTGCTAAAATCTGGCATCTAATTTCCTGAACAATGCTCCATCCTTTTCCAATAGTCTCTGTTTTTCTGTCTAGACGCTGGCATTTTCTTTTTCTTGATTTCAAGACAGTCTTTGCCCTTTGTCTCAGGACATTCTTGGTCTTCTGTTTTGAAAAATAATCTATTTTATTGTTTCTACTTGACATATCAACTATTAACAGAGATGTGTGAATAATTCCTAAATCAGCTGACTCTTTGTCCATTTTATTTGATTTTGCAAAACAAAGATTCATGAATATTATACAGATATTCACATATATATATATACCCATACAATATCAATATATTGTAAAATGACCTAATTTGTGCTACTTCATGTATTTTTAGTTTTACCTACCTTCTATGAGTTAAAGATTATCATTTAAATTTCATGTTTGGATTTTACTTGGTAAATCATGCTTTCATTATTTTAATTCAATTTTAGGAATATTTTATTTTAGTTGAATCTATAGTACTAAAAGCAGCATAGAATTGCAATGTATGATTGTCTTCGCTGTTTTAGTCAGATGTTCTCTTTTAAATTTTTTTATCATTGTACAGTTGTGATAATACATTTATGATTAAATGATCAATACATTTATCATTGGTTCAAATAAGCAGAGCATCTTGATTCCTTTTATATCCATTAAGTTAGTAAAAGAGGAAGTCGGTACCAGAAAGTCAATATTTAAAAAAAAAACATTCAAAAATTAATAGAATTGGGGGCATCGGATTAGTAATAGCTTTTTACTGAGACTAAGACTTTGACTTTGCTGATACTGAGTTAGACTCTTTGTAGATACTTCTTTAAGTAGAACAACAACCATATGGATAACAGGTACTGGTCCTTCCTGAGGGTGACATGAGCTTTCTGCAGAAGAGGAAGCTGCCACAGCAAAATCATTCATTGCAAGATCAGCCCTGTAAGCCTGTGTTCAGGCTCACTGCACATCTCCATTGGGGATTCAGGAAACATCATGCATCTAGACTGAGACAAGCAAAATGTGTCTCAGTTCTCTGGCCACACAGAGTAAGCCAAAGCTCTGGATTCTTAAACACATTGGTAACTGAATCTCATTTGCAAACAGGCAGACTGTGTCTGGCCTCTTCTCACACTCTAGTCTAATTGTTCTCTTTTCACCACATGGTCAGCCAAGAGACTGGCTCTGGGTGCCAACATGAAAGACAGAAGTATCAGCCTTTCTTAACCTCCCCACCTGCACTATACTCACAAGTCTTCATTAGTATCTTAGTCCTAACCTGTCACCAGGAAGAATTACCTGACACATGGAACCTAAAGGAGGAGACATTCAGTTTGCCCTTAGCCGATTCCAAGGAAGAAAGGGATGGCACAGGGGCCTGGTGGAGGAAAAGGTGCTCAGACCATAGCTCTCAGGAAACAGGGAGAGAAAGGAAATGCTTGAGAGGAAGATCCCCTTCCAGGTCACAACCCCCAAGGGCTTTAGGGAACATTCTTGACCAGAACTATAACAGTGATTCTGTGCCTTTTTCCCCCTCTTTGTCCTAGCACAAAATGTGGTTCATAGTGACGATTTCGGACATCAGGGTTGTGGGTAAATTAATATTATTATCAGTTTGCCTTTCAAAAAATATCCCTCTAAATGACATCTTATAGTACGTACTGCCCTGTGAGTGGCTGGCACCAAATAAGGTATTTATAGCCTGGGTGGAATATAAAAGGAAAGAGGGAAGATGAGCTTGCTGCTGTTGCTTCCACTGCTTTCTGCCTGCCCTGTTATGCCATGAACAGTTTCTCCCCTGTGATCCCCCTCTGCTAGGCTGCCCTGCTTTGGAACCAGCTGGCTATGGACTGATAGCTCATAAACTGAGCTAAATGAATCTTTCTTCTCTTAACTTATAGGCATTAGGTAGACTGTTTCCACCCTGAGAAAAGTAATGAAGACAACTACCGATCCACACTACAGTTGTCCTGGAATTTAGACATCTTTTAGCGCACATAATCATATAACATTGTAATGTGATTGGTACTTTGTCAGTGACTAATCGCATTGGGACCACTGCTTCCACCTGTCATCCTTATACCCAATTCAGTGAAATGTCTGTTAACATTTTCTCATCATTTAATTTTGAGCAATATTTTTAGTCCTTTTTAGATTCTAAATGCAAAATTTTTATTATACAATTTTGTACTATATTCTTTCAATCCATGTATTGTCTTTTCATTCACTTATTGTATTTTTCAAATAGCAGTTAAATACTTTAGATATATACAATACATATTTGATGAGTTTTATCTATACTATATATTCACATATTTACCTTCTCAAATCAAAAACTTTTGTACTCCTCAAAAACACACACATAATAACATACACATAAATATACACTATAGTTTTTAAGGGCCATTTTTTTTTTAAGACAGGGTCTTGCTTTATAGTTCAGGCTGGCCCTGAGCTCACTGTGTAGCCCAGGTAAGCCTCCAACTCAGCAATCCTCCTGTCTCTGCCTACCGAGTGCTGGGATTACAGGCGTGAACCACTATGCCCGGCACTGTGGTAACGTGGTATTGATTGCTGGTGAGCGTTAGTCACCACACCCAGCATTGTATGTGGTTACCGGGGATCCAACTCAGGACCTTGAGCTTGCGAGGCAGGCACCAGAACCACTGAGCTAAATCTCTGGCCCAAGGGCCATATTTTTTGACCTAACACATAATTAATATTTATTTAATTCAAATTAACCAAGTTTTCTTTCTTATCTTTTATTCAAGAAGTTTTCCATTTTTAGGCTTTTCTTTTAGGTCCAGATTCTACTCTGTACTAATTTTGCTGTACTTGCTGAAATTAACTATTAGACACAAATATCTAACTATTTGAGCACTGTGTCTTCCTGAA
Source organism: Thryonomys swinderianus (assembly GCA_004025085.1). Classification (NCBI taxonomy): domain Eukaryota; kingdom Metazoa; phylum Chordata; class Mammalia; order Rodentia; family Thryonomyidae; genus Thryonomys; species Thryonomys swinderianus. Next base: position 20,567 of record PVIC010003374.1, read on the forward strand.
GGTCCCAGATGAATTGGTTGGTTACACACACACACTGTACTACCCAGAAGTACCCCATTTCTTTGCACTGATGAAATAGTATAACAATGCCTATAACACTCAGTATTCCTCAGCTTTATTCCTCCCTCTAGCTATTTTAGATCTCTTGGGCCATTTGTATTTCTCTTTCAGTTTTAGAATCATCTTGTCAAGTTCTACACATTGTCTACTTACATATTTGTTGGGATTGGAGTGAATCTATAAATTTATCATGGAAATGACACTAGAAATACTTAGATTTTTCATTTCATTATTTTGTAATTTTAACAAACGTCATATGTATGCTGAAATCTTTCATATCGATGTTAAGAAATGCATTGCTCTTTAAATTATATTTCACATTGCTCACTTCTGGTATTTAGAAACATTTTTCCACCTTGCTAAACACACTGATAACATCTTATTTTTTTTTTACTAAGTTGTGCCAGGTTTTACACATATGTAATTATAAGAGCTGTGAATAGTTTCCCTCCTCACTTTTGAATATTGTTCAATTCTTTCTTTGTTACAATGGCTCCAAAGTCCATTGCACACCCTGTAGAATTGGTAAGCATAGACATTTCTTATACTACAGCAAAAATCAGTGTTTTTCTGTTAGGTCTGATGATAGATACTGACTTTTCATCAATGCCCTGTGTAGTAGGGAGGAAACTTCACCATAGTTCTGGGATGCTGAATGATAGAAATGATGAATATTGTATCACACCAACTTTTATTTTTTCTCCTTCCACTCAACCCCTCATGCCCCTGCTTTCTCTTACCTCTTACAGACTTGTCTCTGAGACCGGATATTGATAAATTGCTACATTCTTAGACTGGGCTTAAATTTGTGATCTTCCTGTCTTTACTTCCCAGAGTGCTGGGATTGTAAGTGAGTGTCACCCAGCCTGGATGGGAACTCTTCCTGGGAACAAGCCCAGGAATTCAGAGGATAAACAGATTTGTATTCCATCCTTCAAAGACCAGTGTCTCATATCACCTATTTTCCAGGGTCTTGAAAATAATCATGCCATATAATTTGCTGCATGTGTGCATAACACTCTAGTCCATTTTTATTACATTAAAATTTAGAGTTTTATTTTCTTTCTAACTTTTTTTAACCCTAATAAAATTTGTTTTCATTAATGGCCTGAGACAGAAATCTAATATTATTCTTCTTATGAATACACAGTCATCGGAGGACATTCATCAAATGCTTCACTCTCATTATTACACAGGTATGATGCATTATAAGTGAATACACTTAAATCCATCAGATTCTTTAAATAAACTTAAATCAGATGTTATGCTGGTAAGTTTATTTTCTCCATAAAGTATCTGAGGAAATAAAGCAGTCTTGTGGTTAACTTATTTGTGTGAGAATACACTGAGTTAAGTAGCAGAATTGGAAAGATAATTCACATCATAAAGTTCTGACCAAAATGTTCATCACTCCAATAATCTCTAGATTCTGTTCTCCAAGCAGACTGAAGAGTTTCTGTAGAAAATGGTTTAAAAATTTAATCAGTCTTTAAAAACAGGAAACATTGCTCTCCTGCTCATGGAAATTTACTTCTAAGACTCATAATGTGCTTACAACATCGTGTCACCTCCTCACTTATCATGTTCACTATGTTTTTATTCCTTCATCAAATCATATGGAGTGACCTTATGGAAAAATATTGTGCTCATGCGGATAACAGCTCCCTCACATGCCTATGGCTGCTGCTGTCTACTTAATTGTTTTCACGATAATTAATACAAAATTAAAATGCTACAGATTCATCTCCAAAGCAAAAGGCTATTAACCACATTCTGGGAGTTACATTTCAAAAATCTTGATTTTTTTTATGCACCCTTGACATTTTTTGTGTGGATGATATACGTTGATATCATGCATAACTTGTATGTTTATCTAAATTTATTAACATACAAGGGGTTAATTAAAGATAGTTGAATGTTGAAATTTTTAAGTTTTTAATGTTTAAAGCTTTTGAAAAAAATTTCACAGGAAGAAATATTATTAACCAGAATGACAGAAGTATGTTTAAAACAAGGGAGAGTAATTTGAGGGAGATTAATAATAACATGGCCTTTATTTAAATAGACATTTTTAAAATTTAAACATTCAGTATGGTTTTTGATCATCCTGCACTGATCAAGTGTGTAGAGGATTTTTTTTTTTTTGGTACCAGAGAGTGAACTTGGGGCCCTTGTGCTTCCAAAGTAGGTGTGGTAACTCTTAAACTAAATCCCAGGCCTACAGTCATTTTTTAAAAAATAAAAAATATGACACTGTGTCCTTATCCATTGTATTCATCAGACTTGGCATCATGTGACTTCCAGCTCTTTACCAAAGTCAAAATGACATGACAGGGAAAGGGTTTGAAACCACTCAGGACGTAGAGGCAGCCAGAACTGCATGACCAAAGACCCTCAGAAAAGAGGCTCTAGAGCTTCTGTAGAAAGTGGCAAGGATGGTGGAGTGAGTGTATTTGAATAAAAGGGAAGGATTTTTTTTTTTTTGAGACAGGGTCTCGCTTTGTAGTTCAGGCTGGCTCTGAGCTCACTATAGAGCCCAGGCAAGCCTCGAACTCAGAAATCCTCCTGTCTCTGCCTCCCGAGTGCTGGGATTACAGGCGTGAGCCACCACACCCGGCACTGTGGTATGTGGTATTGATTGCTGGTGGGCGTGAGTCTCCACACCCAGCATTTTATGTGGTTACCGGGATCGAACTCAGGACCTTGCGCTTGCGAGGCAGGCGCCAGAACCACTGAGCTAACCCTCCGGCCCGAAGGGAAGGATTTTAAGGGTTTTCACTCTAGCATGTTTTTCAGTGCAATATCTTCTTAGAATTGAGCACTGACTGTATTCACATCTGTGTGAATATTCAGCCACACAAAATACATACAATGAATAGCACCAATGACACTCCAAAAATTATATAAAATAGGTAGAACCTTATTAGATCCCATATCTGCTGGGAGATTGATTTAAATATTAAAATCATTCACTTCTACTCTTCTCCAGCCATGACTGTTTTCCTCTAGTACATATGAAATCTCAAAAAGGTTATTTAATCACACTGTAGCCATATTATTATAAGTGTTATAAAGAAATTCCAACTCAATCGTACCTGACTTTGCATGCCAACTTATCCTGATTTTACCACAATCCAAATTCCTAAGAATCTTAGTTATTACCATGCAACACAATCTGTGTAGAGTACTTGCGGTAAAAACATAATAGAAATTGCAGTCCATGATCTAATTCACTTCAGTCTGTGCTGATTTCCTCTCATACTATATGTTGCCACTAAAACACTTTGAGATAGCATCATTTTTTCAACAATTATTACAGTTTTATTTTTCTACCTCCTTATCCCCTGGTGTAATAAATGTATTAGATTAGAAGTTGAGTCCATTTTTTAAAAAAAGCAAACAGATCTATTTCTGGCATTATCTTTTAAGAATAAATGTTTCCACTTTTCCTTACACTATCAAAATGACCATGCACACAAATAATGTATATGATCTTGTATATCCCTCTTGATTAAATCTTAGACATGCGGGGGGGGGGGAATATTACAAAAGCAAGAGTTCTGACAAATTACTGAGAATGGCCAGCACTTCAGGCGGATAGAAACATCCGCCCACAGATACAATCAAAGACAAGGATGAAATACTGAGTGTATGGAGAATCCGAGGCAATGTTGGATATATATATATATATATATATATATATATATATATATATATATATATATATATATACACACACACACACACACACACACATATATATATATATATATATATATTTATTTATTTACACCTCTGGTTGGCTGCTATGTAGATATGAGCATACCATAGATCGTGCCACTGCATGAAACTCATGTGGGGCAATGGAGGATGTTATAGGGAACAGACTTTGATAAAATATTTTAAAGAACATAATCAACCACCACCGTTAGTAGTTCACATTTTTAATCTTATCATTCTGAGAAGCTGAGGCAGGAGGGTAAATCTGAACACTGCCCAGGCAAGTTAGTGACTTAGAAAGACCCCCGTCTCAGAGATCAATGAGTAAACTGACTCGTGCTAAAGCAATTCTGCCCACCTGTCATCTTTTTATGTGCGTACACTTCACAAACTTAACTCATTCTGGGATTCTAGGGAAGTTCACTGCAGTCACGTCCATCACTGGATGTGGAATTTGTGAACGGAAGCAAAATTGTATTGGAAGTTTTTGTTGGTGAACTGAATGGTTTATCAGCAGAAGCACTCAGGAACCAAGGCATTGCTGTATGTGTGTGTGTGTGTGTGTGTGTGTGTGTGTGTGTGTTTGTGTGTGTGTGTGTGATAGCTGTGGGTTTTGCATCTAAGCATGTATGCACATGCAAGTTTGTACATTTACTATTTTACTAACACAGTAGTAAGAGTTGAAAATTGAGGGTGAGTCCTTAGGAACATGGGGAAAAGGGACAGAGCGTCCTCCTCTGCTGCATCTCAAGACTAGACCCAGGGCTAAAGACTCCAGCTGGATCTGCATAAGTTTTCTTTGGTTTAGTCCAAATCACCAAACATGAAGATTGGGTGGGGATTTGGGGCTAACCTCATGGATGGCACCTTGAAAAACCAGTTAGGAGCTCTGTTTTTAGGCTGCTAGTTACAGGGACAGAACCACTGCCTGATGCATGCCTGGATTCAGAGTAGGGGAACTGACCTCAGTGGGTGCCAGACTCTTTGTCTGGCTCTGTCCCCAGGCATCCTTTTACACTATGAGGAGGGGAAAGTAGAGACAGGAAAGTGGAATCACAAGTTTTAGGTCTGTTGGGGGGAGCGGAGTCAGATTTTGAACAGGATAGTATATGACTTTTCCTGGAGAAGGGCATGTAGGGCTCGGAAGGATATCAAGCAGGAGCAGATATTGAGTTAGGAACAGACTGCAGGGAGGGAAGGTAGAAAAAAGGGTATTTGTGCACAGTGTTAGTGCCATTTAAGGGTCACTGTGAAGTGAAGCAAAGAGGATAGCATGCAACCGAGTGCTGAGCTAGATTTTCAAAGCTTCCAGTGCAGAACTTCCTTTTTCCTACTCCTTGGTGTGGACCTCCCTTGACAGAGTGGTCTCAAATCCTTCTCGCCAAAGCTGCCTTCAGGTTCTATTCAGAAACCTGCTATTTGCTGGACGTGGTGGTGCACACCTTGAATCCCAGCAGTTTGGGAACTCGAGCCTGGGTTCCTACGAAGTTTCAGTCCAGCTCTCAGTGCATAACAAGATCCCATCTCCAAAAGAAAAAAAAAATTGGAAAAAGTAGATGAAAGGCACAAATTAAGATGAAGGAGTAGAGGGTAAGTGAATGAAATCAACTGTGCTCTGATCATAGTAAATGGAAGGGTTCAACTTTTATTAGTCTCCCCAGGGATGTGAGATTTAGAAAGTGAATAAAAGCTCGTGAAGGGTTCTGCAAGTAGAAACGTTGGGATTATCCTCTTTCAATAAAAATCCCAATTAATGAGCCACTGGGTACTTACAGAGGATTCTGAGATTTCTAGGCTGAAAACCACTAGAAGATTCAAAGGAAAGCTGGAGATGATGAATTCTACACAGTGAAGCTCAACAAAGAGAAAGAATGGCTACAAGTGTCAGTTTATCTAATTTTGAGAAGATGTGCTCACACACACTTATATAAGAATGTGGCACCAAGTACCATGACTGCTGAAAACCCCCATGCTCCTCAAACTTGACTGTGTGGAAGGTGTTCTGTCCACACCCTTGGTAGTGGGTTTTACTGCTTCCATGGCTATGTTTTAAACATATGGATAATTCTTTGGTCCACAAGATTACAGCCTCCATTACATGGTGCAAAACAATAGGAAAATCTTATTTTTGAATGGACACTCAAAAAAAGATTCTTGGGCATTTCAAAATTTGTATTAGAAAATTAAAAATGGAAATAGATGAAACATGAATATTAAACGACATAGAGTGGCTTGTCACCCCACAAAAGTGTGCTCAGAGTATGACAATACAAATCACTCAGAGAGGAGAAAAACGCATGGAAGGGGAAAAGGAATACAGACTTTAAGATACATTTGGCTTTTGGTACCAGCATTGCAATCAGAAACTTAAGGTCTTTGTTCCAAATGTTTAAGTAACTGTATGAGTCAATTTACTGTGGAGACAAAAACACTGGACACTAAATATGTGAATAGAGGGAAGTTTATTTGATTTATAGTTTCTGTGTATTTGGCCCACGGTTCTATGGTCTTCGAGGTAAGAAACCCCACAGGGGAAAAGATGGCAGAGGAAATCTGTTCACAGGATGACAGGCAGGAAGCAGAGCCAGAGAAGAGGGAGCAGGGACAAGACCACATCCACCTACACACCACAGGGCCTTCCTCTCCTGACCAGCTTCTACCTCAGCACAGCACAGTCAGCTATCAACTGACTCATTGAGCGACTCGTGCACTGCTGAGCATGGCGCCCCATGGGCCAGTCACCTTCGAAATACATATGACTTCCGGGGATATTTAAATTCAAACTATAACAGAAACCATGATCTAACCGGGGGCTGAAACGTACCTCTCTGTTCCACAATGCACAGGGGAGGCGGCTTTTCTTCTAGGCAGAAAAAATGCAGGCAACTCAGATTATTCAAGATAGATATTTGTCTTGCTAGATTAGAGAGGCCATCTGAAGTCCAGAAACGAGTATTTCTCTTTCCAAACACATAGACAGATATAGCAAAACATAGACAAAAACAATGACGACAAATTTAACCAAGAAAGCAGTTCAATCTGTCTTGTCAAAGGCATAACGTACAGGAGAGGATAATGGCAGGTTTCTATGGAAACAGCATTAATTTGGGATGCTCTTCATTATGTGATATTCTACTCCTCTCATACTGCTTGCTTTAGCCGTAAATGATTTGAATGCTGACAAGAGTACAAGCTTAAAGAGACATTTCAGTGAAAACATCTACAAAATTCAGAATTTAACAGTACAATTACTGGACTAAAGTGAGGGTCTGAAGTTTAATCTATAGACATAGAACAAACGTTTCAGAGACCACAACATTTAAATTATACAATAGTGTTTTCACAAGAACTAAAGGACAAACTTTCATCCAAGTGCTACATACAGGTAAAGAACATGTAGTATAGGCACAGAACTGGGGCAGTAAAAGATTAAATTTCTCCAACAAAAAGTTAGGAGGCAGAAATACTAGAGACACCAGATAAGACACTGACCATAGGTCTGATGAACAGTTAGCAATCAACATCGCACCCTATGTATTGTACATATACGACAATCTCAAACTTCAGGTGATACTTAGCAACTCTGCAACACTGAGGTGGTATAAAAATCATACACACTCGCCAGCCGTGGTGGCCCACATCTGTCATCCCAGCACTTGAGAGGCAGAGGCAGCAGGATTGCTGAGTTCAAGCCTTGCCTGGGCACCATAGTGAGCTCAGGGCCAGCCTGAACTACAAAGCGAGACCCTGTCTCAAAAAAAAAAATCATACACACTCACTAGAAAATGAATATTAAATATAGAGCTTTGCCTAGGATAATAATAGGAGATAGACATATTTTTAGAGTGCAAAGCCGTAATGGCCAATTTACCTTCCAGCCAACAAGCAATCATTAGGGGAACCAACCAAACCTCTCAGTATATTATGCTGCTTAGCTGTGCTGTTTGGTTGGATGAGTAATTTAGATGTGGTAAGTGAATTTTCCACTTACAGTATTCTCCAATATGATAAGTTTATCAGGACATAAGGCTATTACAGGTCAAGGAGGATCTACTTAATAAGATAATGAAGAGAGATTATATATGAAGGTACAATAATGCACATATCTGTATGTAAGTGTTCATATGTGCAGTAGATGCCATTTGTGTACAGTGTTACTTCTGTAATCTCAGTTACCCATGATCAACTACAACCTGGAAATGCTAAATAGAAAATTCTAAAAAAAAAAATATGTATTGAATTGTACATCACACTGAATAGAGTAATGAAATCTTGCAAAACACCTCTCTGCCCTGGAAGTGAATCATCCTTTTTCCAATGTATCCATGTCATATATGTTATTCTCTTATGAGTCACTCAGTAGCTTTCCTGGTTATCAGATTTGCAGTATAATTGTAATTTGTCTCAATAGCCTTTCTTTTTGCTTAATAATGATCCAACATCTCAAGAATATTAAAGGTAAGGAGACATCAGATCACTGAAAAAGACTCATTTTAGTCCAGTACTGTACCATTAGGTTCTGCATTTTGAAGATGTTTTTACTGAAATATGCCTCTTTAAGCTTCTACTCTTGTCAGCATTCAAGGATAACTCTAGTATCATCTGGAAATTCAGCTGGGCACATAAAAGAAAACATTACGTGTAAGGTTTGGAATTCTGCATGTTTCTAGGTATTCCAGGCTGTTTTGAGAATAAATTTATCTTACAAAGTGTCCCATATTTATCACATAAAGCTTTTGTTAAAATTGAATTGTTCCTTCACTGTGATGCTGTTTAACTATACATTTTGTTCATAGTTAATGTGTAAATGAAATGTAAATTTTAAGGAATCTTAGCGAAGGTTACTGAACAAATAGTATTAAAATGTTACATGGCTGTCATCTACAGGAATGAACTATTATGTACTACAAACCTGAACTAATAAAACTTATTTTGAGGAAAGGCAAGTTTTTCAGAGTTTTAAAGTACTATTTCAAATAATGAGACCCAATAACAAGTAATAATAATAATAATACAGAAATATTTTTAAAAACCTAGAACAGCCCATTCTCTTTCTTGTAATCAGAGAAATGAAAATTATCATTTTCAGAATAAAGATCTATGCACTGTATGGACCACATGGAGAGAAAGAGAGAGAGACCTATTCTCTTAATCATTTAGTTGGTCTTTTTGTGACTAAAAAAAATAAAATCATTAAACTTCTTTTAATTTTTTTTTTTTTTGAGACAGGGTTTCACTTTGTAGTTCAGGCTGGCCCTGAGCTCATTATGTAGCTCAAGTAAGCCTCGAACTCAGCAATCCTCCTGCCTCTGCCTTCCGGGTGCTGCTGGGATCACAGGCTTGAGCAACTAAGCCCGGCATTTGTGGTGTGTGGTACTAATTGCTGGTGGGTTGAGCCACTATGCCTGATATTGTTGTATGTGGTTCCCAGAGACAGAACCAGGGATCATGCACTTGCTAGGCAGGTGCTGGAACTACTGAGCTAAATCACCAGCCCAGGCATATATTTCTTTAAAAACAGTATTTTAAATGCCAGATGTGTGGCTAATGCCTGTAATCCCAGCACTCAGGAGGCAGAGACAGGAGGATTGCTAAATTTTAGGCTTGCCGGTACTGCATAGTGGGCTCAGGGCCACCTTGAACTGCAAAGTGAGACCCTGTTTCTAAATAAACAAATAAACAAACAAACAAATATAGAATTTTATTACTACCTACCTCATGGTCCCTGTGAAATGCTAGTTTTTTTATGAATTATGAATACACCACTCTTTAGGGCTCTGATGTTGGCAGAGACACTGACAGGTTCTAACAGTCAACCAGGTGCCAACTAGCCTTCCTGCCTAAAGCAAGCTGCTAACAATCCACCTGCGCCTGGCTTGGAGTGATGGAGACCAATTTCTGGGAAATACTCAAATGATTTAATCTCCCTTACATTTCTGTCTCTGGCTTTGTTCTTAAAAAAAAAAAAATGTATGTAATTTACTTTTGCTTTTTCCCTCCCCAGTCAATGGCTTTATTTTAAAAATAAAAGAGAGAGGAGTCTGAGCATGGGACATTTTCCTAATGGCCACTTCTGACCCTCTCAGAGGCCATGTACCCAAGCACACTACAGTGTCAAGTGGCGTCAAGGCATGCCCGCTGGAAGACAGCCTCATTTCTACCACTCCCGGCATTGTGCTCGTGGATGGTTGAGCGTCTTATTAAGCCTTACAAAATTGCAGCAATTTGAGATTGAGAACATGATTTGCATCGAAAAGGTACAAAACTGGTGAGCTATAACTTGGCATCGTGGGAAATTTCTGAGATTGAGTGGAAGGCAGGAAAAATTATTTACCAGTAAGTACATCTGTAGGTGCTGACGTCCAAAGAGAGTTTAGAGAAGAAGGAATTAAGATTGTGCTCTTCATTGTCTCCAGAAAGCTAATGGAATATAAGGAAGGAACTATAAATATTAAATTCCAAACTATAAAAGTGGCCCTGGATTCCATTATGGAGCAGAGGATGGACTTTAAACAGATCATTTACCTCTCTGATTTTCTTATCTCTCCTCTACAGAATGGAGAAATAAAAGCCTAACCTTAATTCTGTTGTGATGTTTAGTAACATGTAGTTATATTATTTTGGCACAGTGACTGGTAACAGCTCTCATTCTTTTAAAAAAAATAAGTTGAAATTGATTGGTAGATTTTAGGAATACATGCGATCACATTCCTCATCAGGAATTCATACCTGTACATGATATATGTTGATTCTCATATTTGTTTTTATTGCTAATCCTCAGGCTGATGGAGCCATTCTTATTATCTGCCCTGACTTAGAGAGAAAGACACCGAGGACTACAGGGATTAAACTGTGGAAGGATTCTGCCACCAGCTAGCGTGGATCCCTGGTGGAATACAAGTGCAAATTAAAAGGAAAGTACAGCTCGATCAAAAACAAATTGGGAAACTGGAAAAAAAAAGATTCCAGTTTAGGTAGCTGGAGGGGGCACATTCCAGAGAGGTTTGGACTGACACATCTACAAAGGAGGGAGGACAGCTTTTAAGGACTAGCTGGTGGGTGAGATTCAGCTGATCATTGTCTCAGTCCCAGTGTCACAGCTCTGGAACCCTCATGGCGGAAGAAGTGTTACAGTAGAACAGGCCCCAAATAGTCCGGGTTCTTGTGTGCCACAAGGGAAGGACTGTCAAGCGTACACCTTGCTTCATAGTATGTAGTAAACAGCGACATTTACTGAAAATCACAGGACAGTAATCATGGAAAAGAATAGGGAGAAAATTGAAAAGAGAAAAGAGACTCGAGGGTGAAAGGAGAAAGGAACTCTACAGCTCAGGCTTCTGGTATCTATAAGTTCAGAAACCACTGATCCAAGATGCCTCCCAATCTCCCCCCGCCTCACTCTCTGATGTCAGCAATTTGCATGCTCTCATAAGCCAAAGCCTGGATGGTCACTGGGGTGATGTTGGCTCATGGTTGAACAGGGAGAAGTGGAGGGGCTGGCACAACTTCCCTGTTTTAGGATTATGGAGGCATGGATAACCAGTAGGGTGGCATTTAAAATTGAACAAAGGGAAGGGTGTGAGTTGGTGCCTTTGTTTCTAACTATACTATTCTCCCCTGAAAGCCCTGGTCCCCAGAACTCTTTGAGGGGAGGTAAGGGAGAAAGTTCTGTCTTCTGTCACTACTTCTGCTCGGATAGGAGCATTGGAGACCAAGGAAGCATTGCCCTCACTGTCCGAGGAGTGCAAGGGACCTGAGCTCTTCCTTCAAAGATCTCTTGGTGAACTGAGGGTGGTGGAAGTGGAAATGGGTTCTGATCTTGAGTTATGGTCACCATAATTCAGTAGTTGGAGGACTTTTTAGACCTATTGACAAAAGAGCCACATTCTTTCTTCAGGGACACTATAGGTACATTGTCTCAGTTGTTAGGAGAAGATTGTTTTTCTTTGGGATTGTCTCAAGCCAACGGGGCTCCACTTTCCCTGGAATCCAGAGGATCACAGGTTTAGAACAATGCCTGGAGACTTCTGAGGTGCTAAATGGCTTTCAGGCCATCACAGAAGAAAACAGATATGGTGCTTTCAATAAGCAGCAGGTAAGGCCCCAGTATCCACCCTGTTCTCCATTCCTGTGATGTTTCTTGCCTATACCATGTCTGAGTCAGAGCCCAGCAACTCCAAGGCAGCATTCAGCATCTCATTTCTGACAGCACAGAATGATTCCGTAAACTGAGAAGTCTGTCAGTCATGAAGGCCCTATTTTAAAATAAAAATTTTGGAAAGGCTGAGAATGTCACTCAGTGTGAAAGGTCTGGGTTCAACCCCTCGTACCAAACTAATTCATAAATTCATTAATAAATTGGAAGTTACTTAGTGTGTTATTTTGTTTTGGGATTTGGAAACTGAAAGAGAATCAGCAATTTCCTTGTCCAACTGATTTTCCACACCATCACTAGATGTAGGGAAGTATATATGTTGATACAAAATAGCTTTGCTGTGACTAATTATAGCTTGGAGAAATAGCTGAATATAAATTTAATTAATAATCACAAGAAGTATAATACAACTGGAAAATATTTAGGTCAAGCAATTCTATTTGAATAAAAATATGGATTATTTTCAGCATGATATATGAGTATATATAAATAATGGCCTTAGTTTGAATTTCAATTTTTAAGCTCTGATTCACAGGTTACTGACTGCATTTCCCAACTGCAAATTACCAGTTCATAAAGAAGCCTGTTTCAGGAGTGATGTTGCTGGTAATGCATATTTAATAGGGATTATAATTATATATTTGTGTGATGATGGTAGCCTAATTAATACAAATATGTAGGGGTATTTCTTATAGCTATTTTTATTATAGCCTTTTATGGATTTTTCTTGTTCATAAAAATTTAGATGCAATCAGAAAAAGTTCCCGGCTTCAAAGTTTTTCCATTGCAAAATACTTCTCTTGACTTCTTACAGCACTGATTGGTTTCCTGCAAACTTCTCTGAAAGGAAGATCCCTCCATGGGAGGTCTCTGGAGCTAGCAGAATGAGAATGGACCCTGAGACAGTGACAAGAATGTAGGGAACTCTACAGAATCTGGGAGAGAGGCGAGTCCGGCTACCTGTGCTGACTTGTGGCCTGTGCTGACTTGTGGGAAAGAAGCTGGCCCTGTGCGTGCAGCTGCTATGTAGGATTCATGGCCTTGTGTGAGCATGGTGTATGCTTCAGCTTAAGGGAAGGACTCTGAGGGAGCATAAGGGGGTGCTGCTCAGGATCCTGAGGACATATGACTCTCACTTGCCATCTCCTCATGGGGGTCACTTCAATTGAGGTTTGGCCTGATAACATCACATTTAATGCCCAATGCCTATTTAACATAGCAAGATCAAAGATGGACTTTGGGCTTAATTGTGTCCTCCAGTACAGTTTATGTGGTGGCAGCCTACCACCCCCTTGTAACTGGATTGGTTAAATGAGCTTGAAGAAGTCATGAAGGTTGAATGAACTACTAAGTCAGCTAACCCATGCTGAGACATATAAACCTGACAACCACAATTTAAAAGAGGAGAGGTTTAACATGGTCCATGGTTTCAGGGAGTTCAGTCCATGGTTAGTTGGCTCCAGTTTGGAAGCATCCTTGGAGGGAGTTATGGTAGAACAAATATGCTTAGTTTGTGGATGGCAGGAGGCAGACAACAGAACACCACTAGAAATAAAGAGGCCAGTGACTGGATATAGTACATAAGGCGGCCCTCCATGGCCACCCCCATGTGGGCTTCACTGGTCACCAGAGTGGATCCCAAGGTGATCACATTGATACAATCAAGCTTCACAGTCACGAAAGTGGATCTGTAACCTGACAGAACTAGTCTCTTCATGAAGGGAAAAGGAAACTCAGAGTTCTTCTCTATCTTCTATGTGAAGGAACAGGAAGAAAACAGGATTTGCAGAATAGAGCCTTTGTCAAAAGCTGAACCTTGCTGCAAGTTTGATCTCAGATATTTTAGCTTTTAGAAAAGCTATGAAAGTACCCTTCTGCTTTCCAAGCACTAGTCTGCGGTATTTTACTATAGCAGTGAGAAAAAAATTAAGTCACCCTTTCATTCCCATGTGCAAGTGCTTTTATTCTGTCTTAGATCATTCCAGAAGCAGTGTAAGAAAAGAGTCAATAGTTTCAAGTCATGAAACTTGGACTGTTACCACCCGCTACCCAACAGGAAAGAAAGTCCTGTTGCTTGCTGGAAATAAGGAGAGCATAGATTTTCCCTGGAACAAGCTGGAATACAGCTGTGTAGAGGTTGGTGCAATTTACCAGTGACAGCAGAAACAAGGAGAAGCAGTAAGAGCAGTACCATCAGGTTGCTACTGCAAAGGAAAGAAAATGAAAAGTTCTGAGTTGCTGATTGACAACTCAAAGATCAATCTTCAACTCCAAAGATTTTCTCAGTAGTATATAAAGAAAGGCTTCATCCTTTTCAGTAATAAGGCAGAAATATTCCAGACTAAGATTAAGATTTAATATTAAGAAGAACTGAGATTAACGAAAGCTAAACTCTCCCTCTCCCTCTCCCTCTCTCCCTCTCTCTCTCTCTCCCTCCCTCTCTCTCTCTCTCTCTCTCTCTCTCACACACACACACACACACACACATACACACATACACACACAGAACTTTACCTCTTGCTATTCAGTTCACTTTCTAACAAGTCACAGAGCCCTGCATCTTGGGGAGCCTGATGTAGATTCGTAGAGTTAGCTAGGGCTGTGGAAGAGAAGCATGTACCCTTGTTCTTTAGGAGTTCATGATGTCTAGCAAGAATTAGAGCTATAACTGCACAGCAAATGGTGACATATGAGAAAAAATATTGACCAGAATAAAATAGGAGTTGACAGGTAAGTGTAGCAAAGGAGAAGTCAAAAAATCAGTATTTAGGAGTTAGACCATCTACAGTGGATCCTTTACACAAACTCAATTAATTTTCAAGTTGGTTGTGAGTCAAGAATATTTTTCCTGTAAGAAATAGTACAAATATCCATAATGCATTCTGACCTTCCCAAGCACCACTTAACCAACATTTTCACAATAAAAGGGTTATATAAAGCACATAATTTATCAGAAACATCAACAATTTTCCTAGTATATTCACCAAAAAGTAATAAAAAGTGCCCAGTTTTCCTGAAACAACAATTTCATACTGTACTCACCATTCAAGTCGACATGTTTGGCTCGCAGGAAGGGAGGATGAAATGGAAAGTGGTTATTGTTTGGGAGGACAGTCCCGGTCATACACATATCAGGAATCTGGCTCTCTGCTCCTCTATCCCCTTAGCGGAGTCTGTAGCCCACTAGGACCTGCTTCTGGCTCACTAGGTTTCAATCTTTTCAGAACTAAAAACTGGTCAAAGGTGGTCTATTTCCATCTTTTGTTTAGCACTGTTCTGTATTATGACACGGCATGGTTGTTCTGTCTAGGCAGATCTTCTCTACAAACGTTTGCAGCTCTGCCCATTTTTTTAGGGTGTCCTTTATTTTTGAAGAAGAACTTTGCTGCTGACTCGACACTCCCTCCGCTTCAGAAATCTCCTCAGCCACCATTCTCTGTCGCTCAGCCAGAAGTTGCTGAGGTTCCTCTGTAGACAGTTTCTCTGAGTGTTTCTCCACTCGTTCCTCAACATTACCAGTGTCTTCGAACAAGCTACAGACTTTGCTACCAGACCATGTCATGAACCTTCAGGTTTAACTGAAGGCTCAGGCTCCTCTACACAATCTTCAAAATCACTCTTCTGTATACAGGCAGATCTCAGTGTCCTTCAAGAGAGACTGGCTGAGCCGGGTGTGGTGGCTCATGCCTGTAATCCCAGCATTCGGGAGGCAGAGACAGGAGGATTGCTGAGTTCGAGGCTTGTGTGGGCTACATAGTGAGCTCAGAGCTAGCCTGAACTACAAAGCGAGACCCTGTCTCAAAAAAAAAAAAAAAAGAGAGAGACTGGCTGAGAATTTCTTAGTTACCCCCACACAGAAAGACTGGTTTTCAGGTCATAACTGAAGACTTTGGTTACAACTTCAAACTCAAATTCCAGTCATAGCCCAAGTTGTTCGCATGAGAGGCTAGTAGTAGATTGCTTACAAAAATTTTGTTCTAGACTTCTAGGGTTTCCCTTAGAGAGGTGCCATCTTTCCACATCTTGATGAAACATTCTAGTCATTTCTGTTCTACACCAGTGATTTTTTTCTCTTTTGATTGAAATACCTCATTGCATAATCATCATGAATCAAATTACCTGAATCCTTCCCTTTGGGAAGTGAATTGCAAAATTCCACAGTATGTTTTTAATGGAGAAAAAAACCAAAAATATCAACAACAACAAACCTACAACATACTAAATCTTTCTCTTTTTTTTTCAAGACTAGCACACCTTATAAAAAATGTTGTTGCTGATATATGCACACTTAAATTATGTTACACTCAGTAAACATCAAAAGAGCTACTGGAGAAATGAATGCAGAAGCTATTAGAAACAGAAGAAAACGTGCTCATGCACCTAGTGAATTGATAATAGTGTAGTTAGGTGCTACATACCTGATCATTCATAATAAAATGACTAGCATGGTTCTACGTAGTGAAATGTCCTCAGTAATGGCGTGGGTGAAGAACAGCATGAGGATGATCATAAGAAGAGCTGTACTGCGGGGGTAGAACTGAATCAGTTCAGGGCCCTGGGAGCTCTTAGGAATCGTACAGTCTGACAGCCTAGAAAACCTGTGGGCTGTTTCTTTACTTCTAGGGTGGTGGCATTTCCTCTCTCATCTCCACAGCCCCATACAAGATGCATAGTGGGCAAGGCCTGCTGGAAAGTTTTACTCTTCAAATGAAGTTGGTCTGCAGCACACCTGGGTTTCTGAGTTGTTCTCTGATTGCTTTTGTTTAGCGCTCCAGGGAAAAAAAAAACCCTTGTACTCCACTGCTTCCTCTGATCAGGAAGATCTTATCTTACTCACCTCCTGGCTTCTCTGAGCATTTCATCAATAGTTCAAGTGCTTTCTAGATCGCTTTATAAACTCTTTCAGGTTTTATAAGAAAAGCTGTTTAGCACAAGGGAAAAGCTGTGCAGGGCAGATGATGGCTTGTGCCCTTCTTGAGGCATTTGTATTTCTGCAGATATCATTTCCACATAAAAGACAAGTAACTCCACTACAGCCTCCGCCCTTCAGTCACTTTAGGGACTGTGCAGGACCCTCTGGTGTCCTTTCCTTTTGTTGTGTAGTAAACACAACTGGATGTTTGTAGATTGAACTGCTGTCAGTTGAGGAGAGTAAAAGAATAGTTCAAAGTGAATGGGATCAGTGAGTTCTCTAATCTATGCTATGCACAGTGTGGCATAAATTATTTTCCTCAAACATTAAAGAAAAACTTGGAAAGAATGAAACAGTTCATAGCATTTAAGAAATTAATACTCAGAGAGTATGAGAAAATAACAAAGAAATAATAGATAAGGTCACTTTATTTTGCTCAGTGTGAATATTTATTCCAATCTTTATTAAGCAGACATTCATTGAACATTTACAAGGTGTTTATATAATCTATTAGTTACTGTTTGATCTGTACAAAGACATGAAGCCCAGTGTCTTCACAGAACTTCCATTCCCTGCCTTGACAGACTCTTAGATTACAGTGGCATGTAAGAGGAACAAGATGTAGAGAAAGATGAAAAGAGATCGTGGAACTGTCTTCTGAGAAACTGATATAAACACTAGAATAAACAGTGGAAGGGGAGGAATTGCAATGGAAAGGCCAGGAGACAGTATCAGGGGAGGTAAAGATTTGTTAAGAAAGTAAAGGACAGGGCCGGAGGGTTAGCTCAGTGGTTCTGGCACCTGCCTCGCAAGCGCAAGGTCCTGAGTTCGATCCCTGGTAACCACATATAATGCTGGGCATGGAGACATGCCCACCAACAATGAACACCGCATACCACAATGCTGGACATAGTGGCTTACGCATGTAATCCCAGCACTCGGGAGGCAGAGACAGGAGGATTGCTGAGTTCGCTTCGGCTTGCCTGGGCACCATAGTGAGCTCAGGGCCAGCCTGAACTACAAAGCGAGACTCTGCCTCAAAAAGCAAAAAAAAAAAAAAAAAAAAAAAAAAAAAAAAAAAAAAAAAGAAAGAAAGTAAAAAGGACAGAGATCTGTAGAGTCAAATTTCACTGAGGCAAATATGATATCTAAAAGTGCGATTTTAGAGCAAGCAGAATCTTGCTGTTTTCAGTCATTCATTGGAATCTGCATAGTTCATTGGACCAATCAGAAGACTGATCTCTTTTTGATCCCTCATTTACATGTAGGTACAACCAATCAAAAGACACTATTTCTGATCCTTCATTTACATATAACAGGAAGTGGATTTTGTTAAGACACTTTATGTGTGGCCTGAGGCCATATGGGTTTTTGACAGAACCACTTTCCCAGTGCCTTGTTTACATTAGAGTGTAACTGGGAAATTTTGAATACCAAGGACTCTTCTCTTATTCTCAGGGCTGCTTTGAGCCTTTTCACCTGCCTATTTTTGCTATGTAGACCTTAATTCCATTCTGTCTCCAGTAAATGTACATTTTTTTCTACCTTTTCTGTATGAGTTTACCATTTCTTTTTTGGAGAAAACAAGAACCTGGAAAGAAGGTTATGGGGATCTATCTGGTAACATTAACAGACAAAATAATGAAGGATAAAGTTACATCTTGTTGACATGAAATGAGAGAAAGCCCAACTCCAGTCTCCCAAGAAAAATAAATCTTCTCCAGCTAGAATAAATGGGGACTGGTACAAATCTAAGATTACTGCAGGGAAATTTTTTTTAAAATACTTCATTAAATATTAATATCGCCTTTGTTTGAAACAACAAAGGAGGAATCTACTAGAAGCAAAAAATAATTTGTCTATGGGAAGGAGATGTGTTGGTAAAAATCATTTATTTTTTAATGACATCAAATTATGCAGTTATGTGGTGTATTTTTTTCTTGAAATGAGCAGTATTGAAGTAGATTTTTTTTTCCCAAGGGTTTTACTAGAGGAATAATCAAGAGGTAGAATGAGAAGAAAGTATAAGACTTGAGGGATACATCAGTTACAATACTATCATAAGTGCTTTAGATCTTTGACAAAGCTAGATAAGCTGTATTCAAGCTGTGACCTACCTTTATCCCTTGAGTGAAGAATCTCATGAAAATGTGTTATTAAAAATGTAAATCTAATAACGTGGTTGGAATACCGAGTGCTTTGTTGTTCCTGTAACTTAAACAAAAGGGGAGGAAGTTGGTGAAACTGACTGAGGAAAAACTTTAGGATCGAAACATCTACGTGAAAAGCTGCCATAGAGTTTGCAGTTCAGGTAAAACGCTGGAAACAGTGTGTCTTTAGGGCTCTGGACCTGAATGTGTCAGCAGATGCCAAAGCTCAGGCTGAGCAAGAGATTCGGTAGTGAGCAGAATGCTGAATAGATGAGAACGAAGAACGTGAGTCTGGGGCTCCACAGGGCCTCCCGCCAATGCTCTCGTCTTCTAATAGAGCGCAGCTCCTCCCCCCAACAAGGGACTTGTGTTCTGCTCGTCCTCCAATCACAACGTGTGCACCACGCACTTCCTGCCCCGCCCCCGGGCACGCACCTCCCACTCCACCCCCGGGGTGTTCCCAATGCGCGGAACATATTTGTCCTTCTTTTTTAAAGTTATTTATGTATTTTTAGTACATGTTTGCAAGCACACTATTTGTGTTCATCTTACAAAGTAGTTACATGTCCTTAACTGTATTTCTTCCCCTTTTTTTCCTTCCCCATCCTCCAATCTCTTGATTCCATCTCCATATGCAAAATATCCACCTCCTTGTTTCCTATGGTTTACCTTAAAAACTACGTACCATTAGCAGCTCCAAGATTTTTGATGAATGCATATGTCTTGGTTTTTCATACAGTATAGATTTTCCACATACTAGTTTACATAGACGTACATTTGCTTCATGAAGGTCCAAAAAAATAATGGCTGAGTATTCAAGACTTTTTCACTTACTTATTTTTGTCCTCAACTCTAAAATCTAGTTCCCTATAAATCTCTATATATTAGTTACTTAACAAATGTGACAGCAAGCTGATTTGAATTACATATCAAACATAAAGTTAACAGTAAAATTTATTTATATTTGACCACCAATCTTTTCATTAGAAAATCCATTACTAGAATAGATTAATGACTGACCAACCAGGAAATATTTAGTAAACTTGAAGACTAGAGTTAAATATCTTAGTACATTTTTATATTTCCTCACACTTCTCACTTTTACTTCAGATTGTCTCTCACAATTATCTAGATAAATAAATTCAAAATAAACATATCTTATTTTTGGAAGATGTATTAGCTTTCTCATTGAAGAAATATATTTAACCCCCACAAATGAACTTCTGCTATAGTTTTAAGAAACTGCACTCTGTTCAATCTCTGGTATGGAGACAAAAACAAAGTAAACACACACTCATGTGCATGCATGCACACACACACACACACACACACAGGCCAACAATAAATTGCAGTCTATAATCAGCAGCTCCATGGCAAGAATATCATGGTGGAAGGACTTGGAGGAGCAAAGCAGCTTGGTTCATGATGGGAAAGAAGTAGAGCAGGGAAACAGGCCAGAGGGGAAGGCGAGGGACTAGATATGGAGCCCATGGTCACCTTCACTGACTCCCAGACACACCAAGGATTGTGATCCACCATTTCCCAGTGTAAATCCCAAAGGTAAGTTGAAATGCTACCCTAATTCCCAGGGAAGGGAACACACCAATTTGTTAATCTATATCCATACTGTTTTATTTGTATTACCACCTAATATCCAAAGCATTCAAGTTTTGAGTATAAAGTATATGATCACTCTACTGCCAAGGCATGAAAGATTTTACAATTTTTGACAAAGGATTATTGGACAATTCTGTGTGATATGTTGTTTTTATCTTGGATGAGCTGAAAAGATAATTATATTTGAACCTAGGGTAAGGGAAGAGAGCAAAGTTGGACAGACTGAGAAGGAATGTATGCTACTTTGAACTTGTTTTTCACTTGAAAATTTTAAAAGATGTTGATTCCAAGGAATTAAAAAAAATACATCAGCTGGGCGTGGTGGCTCACATCTGTAATCTCAGCACTCGGGAGGCAGAGACAGGAGGACTACTGAATTTGAGGCTTGCCTGGGCTAAATAGTGAGCTCAGGGCCAGCCTGAACTACAAAGCGAGAACCTGTCTCTGAATGAATGAATGAATGAATCAATCAATCAATCAATCAATCAGATTCCTCTGCTAAAGAAGCATCCTAGTATTGTTTGGCTATTGCTGTTGTTCTGAAAATCCTTAGAAGTATTTCACTTCATTATGTTTTTGTTTTTGTTTTTGTTTTTGAGACAGGGTCTCACTTTGTAGTTCAGGCTGGTTCTGAGCTCACTATGTAGCCCAGGCAAGCCTCGAACTCAACAATCCGCTTATCTCTGCCTCCCGAGTGCTGGGATTACAGGCGTGAGCCACCATGCCCGGCTTCACTTCATTCTGAAGCTGAAATGTCAATATATTGAATTCTCATAAATCAATACCTTCAAATCAGTCAAGAAATAGATTTTAAAGGACAGAAACTGCCTGCAATAGAAAGAATCCCTTGTATTATAAATTACAACTCAATATACATTTTAAAAATTTGACTTTAAAAAAATTAAATAGCCCAGAATATAGGTACTGAAAGAACAACGTTTTTCAGAGACATAGTTTAAAAAATAGTTTAAGAAGAAAAAAAAAAAAGATGGAGTCACTGGCCTGAATGGGCACAATGATGTATTAGGGGAAGGGAAACAGTTCAGTCAGATAAGGAATCAGTATGTACAAGACCTGAAACTTCATCCAGCAGTTTCCAGAAGACATGAGAACATAGACCCATGCAGAAATAAAAGCATGAAGGCCATTGATTTTTGCATGTTAATTCTATATCTTGCTGCCTTGCCAAACCTTGTCATTAATTCTGGGAGTACTGTGATGGAATGTTTTAGGTCTTCCATACAGGAGATCATGTAATCTCCAAATAATGATAATTTGATTTATTCCTTTCATATGCATAAGCCTTTGGTTTCTTTCTCTTCCCTGATAGCTCTGGCCAATGTTTCGAATGCTGTGTGGAACAGGAGTGTTGATATTGACATCTTTGTCTTGTACCTGAGTTTAGAAGGAAAGCTCCAGGGATTTTTTCCCAAGTGTTGGCAGAAATTTTGTCACAAATGGCTTTTTATCAGATGGAGATAAGGTCCTTCCATGCCTACCTTATTCCGTTTCTAAAATCATGAATGGATGTTGGACTTTGTCAAAGTCTTTTTCTGAACCTGTTCAGATAATCCCGCAATTTTGTCCTTGCTTCTGTTCCTATGATGTGTTAAATTTATTGATTTACATTTGTTGCACCATCTTATGACACACAAGCTGAAACACTGCGTGATTTCTCTTCTATGAGAATCCCAAAGTATAAATGAAGAGTGAAATAAAAGATAAGTAGTAGAACATAAGGAGATGAACTTTGTTCCAGTAGGAAGGGGGTCCAGAGACAGAAGGAGGTGGACAGGGGTAGGAAAAGGGCATAAAAAATGACTTAAGATGCACTAAGATGTGCTCTGTGTGTTTGCCACCTCCCCACAAAGAATGTGAACATTATGTACTGCAAACCTGTACTAATAAAAATAATGAAATGGGTTAGAAAAGCATCTTGAAATATTTTTATTATACATTTAATCAAATATTTAACACAACTGGAATGGACAAAAGAAGTGTTACTGGTTACTAATTAAGTTTTGCTCTGAAAATATATCCTAAGGATCAGAAGAGATGAAGAATGTTATCAAATAGGATAAAGGAAGAGGCAAAGCATTTGAATTTCAGGGCTGCAAATTTAGCTCACTGGTTCCAGTGTCTGCCTGGCAAGCCCAAAGTCCTGAGTTTGATCTTCAGTACCACATACCACAATGCCAGGTGTGGTGTCTCACGCCTGTAATCCCAGCACTTGGGAGGCAGAGACAGGAGGATTGCTGAGTTTGGAGCTTTCCTGGGCTCCATAGTTAGCTCAGCACCAGCCTGAACTACAAAGTGAGATCCTGTCTCAAAAAAAATTTTTTTTTGAATTTCAGATAAATGTTATAGTTTCTTCTATATAGATGTGTCTAATATTACAATAGATTCTTAGTCTAAAAGTTTTTTATCTGAAATTTGAAGTTAACTAGATTTTTACTTGCTAAAAGTGACCCCATTAATGTCAACAAGGCCTTAAAACATTTTAATTAATCTATTGATTTAGCATGTACCATGATACATGATCATGATAGAGATTGTCATATGCACTATACTCATGTAATGCTCAGTTCAAAGTTGGAGGGGTTTTTTTTGTTGCTGGTTCTTTGCCTTCTCTTCAAAGTTTTCAATTAAGTAATTAATGGAAGTTTATTAATTAATTGATTAATTTTATAAGGGGGTTAAGATCAAAGATCAAACTGAAGTCCTTTGCACTGAGCTATATCTCCTTTAAATTTTGAGACACAATCTAGCTAAGTTTCTAAATTGCCTAGGTAGGCCTAAAAATGTGAGTCCTCCTGCTTCAGCCTCCTGGAGTGCTAAAATGACAGCTGTGCACCAACACACCTAGGTGGAACGATTTCTTTTTGTTTTTTTTTTAATTGAATTCTTTATTGGTACATTTTATATACAGTTCACAATCATACTCAACCTTGGGGATTTTGTACCAGTATATGACAGAAGTTCATTCTCACTTTTACCCATATCCCTACCCCCCCACCTCTTATATACATGCCATTTCTTTTTCTTTCCAAATCATATTTATTCTTTCCCCTCACCTTCTCCCTCCACGTTCCCTTTAAATATTTCCTATTTTACAAAATTAATCATATATTCTAGAACTCATTTACATCTACAGGTTCTCATACCAGAGAAAAGATACTGTATTTACATATGTGTGATCTATTTATTTCACTTATTAGTGTGCCCTCAAGGTGTATGCATTTGCTAGGTGGAACTATTTCTTAAACTCCACATATTAAATTATGAAACAGAGATCTGGTGAAATTAATAAGCTGAAACCACACAACTCAACTAAAAAGATATAAACTCTGAATTAGAACCTCTGTGTGAGACAAAGCTTAAGAAATATATTGAGCTACATAATTATTAATTTTATAATCATGAAAAAGGTGGTTATATTTGTAGGTGATTATATTTGTACATCTCTATATCATAACTACAAATGTACAAATTACAGAGAATCTATGAGGTTTTAGTGTTTTAGATTTTCTGATTTATATTTTTATTTATTTTTTATTTTTATTTTTTTATTCTACTGGGATTAAACTCTCAGGAATAATCCTTTCCAGTTCTCCATATTTTTTTCTTTTTTTTAAATTGAATTATTTATTGGTACAATTTATGTACATCTCAATATCACAATAACATTGGGGAATTTGTACCAGTATATGACACAAGTTAATTCTCATTTTTACCCATATCCCTACCCACCCACACCTCCTCCCCCGCTTTATACATGCTCTTTTATTTTCTTTCTGTATCATATTTATTCCTTCCCCTCATCACATTCCCACACCAAGTTTCGTATAGAAATATTCCACTCTATAAAAAGCTGTTCTACTTTCTGGAGCTCATTTGCATCTATAGGTGTTCATGCCAAAGAGAAGATCCGGACTTTGTCTACACAAACAACAGACTCACTGAAAGAGAAATTGGGGAGGCAATCCCTTTCACAGTAGCACCCAGAAGAATGAAATATCTAGGAATCAACCTAACAAAGGAAGTGAAAGACCGCTACTCTGAAAACTATAGGACTCTGAAAACTGAGGTAGAAAAGGAAACCAGAAAGTGGAAAGATATGCCTTGTTCCTGGGTCAGGAAAACCAACATCGTCAAAACGGCTATACTCCCACAGCTACTATATAGATTCAATGCAATTCCAATTGAAATTCCAACGGTATACTTCACAGAGTTAGAGAAAATAATACAAAAATTCATCTGGAACCACAAAAAACCTAAGTAGCAAAAGCAATTCTAAGCAACCATGACATGGCAGGGGGTATTGCAATCCCCAATTTAAAACTCTACTATAAAGCCACTGTGATAAAAACTGCATGGTAGTGGCAAAGTAACAGACCTGAGGACCAGTGGAATAGATTAGAAGACCCAGAAACAACTCCAGATACACTAAATCACCTTATCTCCATATTTTTTTCTAACTTTGAGACAGAAGTTGTTAAATTTCACAGATTGGGCTAAACTTATGATCCTCCTGTCTCAGGATCAAAGTGCTAGAATTATAGGAGAGCACCACCAAATCTGAGGTGTTTGTTTTTGCTTCAACAGAATCACTCATTATCAGATATTAAAGAGAACAACAATAATGTAGATATGTCTCCATAAATATATCTGAAGTATAGATAAATCAGTGTTGACATTCGGCCACATCGAAAGAGAACTGAGCACCTTCCTAGTAATGAGCCCAATGCCATATTGCTGGTGAATTCTGGAGTATGAGATCTGTCTACTAACTTCCAATGGTGTGTAGTGGAAAATAAAGACAATAAATACATAGAAAAATAAAAATAAATCCAATAAAATGTGAAATATATGAATTTATGAACTAATACATTTTCCCTAACACAATATTTATCAGTTGAATACAAGAGCAGACTGTGTAAATTTTTTGCACCAAAAGAATTGAGGAATTTTGAAGGAACAGACATGACCCACTGAGACTGCTACCTGCAGACCTTGACAAAAGGCCACTGCTGCTAGTATCACACCTTTGAGGCAATTTAGAACAAAACTGTACCGATGTCATGTGGACATTTTGACACACACACACACACACACACACAGTCTTTCCACACAGCATCAGACTGCAACCTTTGACAAGAGAAAAACAGCTGGGACCGGAGCAGTTTGTGAGTGTCAGAGCCAAGCTCAAATGCAGAAGCCACCAGGTGTGTAAACCGGTGCCTCAGCCACAACGCAGGTGTAAAATTCTCACCCAGGAACTCCACTATTCTCTCCCTGTTCCAAAGGACAAAAGGGACAAATGAGCTAGGTGAGAGCCAATAACTGGAGAGAAACAGCAGTGACCTAAAGGTCAAAATGAATCTAAAACCTACACACATGTACACACACACACACACACACACACACACACACACACTGTAAACTGGCAGCAATAAAATTGATTTTTGCGTGGTGATTTTAAGTGATAAGGGGGAAACAGAACTGGCAGCAGGCCGGCCAGCAGAGCCAGGGTTCCAATCTGGGGAATGAGAGGTGATTAGCGCCTACCAGAGCCCTGTGAATCTGCCCTCTCCTCTCGGGATTGCTCTTTTTTTTTAATTGAATTCTTTATTGGTACAATTTATATACATCTCAAAATCACATATAACATTGGGAAATTTGTACCAGTATATGCCACAAGTTAATTCTCATTTTTACCCATATCCCTACCCACTCCCCCCTCCTCCCCCCTTATACATGCTCTTTTATTTTCTTGGATTGCTCTCTTTAATCCCCTCAACTCTGAGCGAAGCAGGTTGCAAAGTGATCGCTTGCTAGAGAGTGAAATGTTATTTCCCTGGCACCGTGTGAACGAGGAGGCCACGGAATGAACCAGCAGGCTGGCAGGTACACTGGGAAAAAAGAAAAGAACACAAACGTAAACTCACCGAGATTTCAGAACATAACCACCAAGAAGCTGTATTGTGATTTGAAAACTCGTATTCATGCATCAAAGCAAATTGCAAAATAATTTGTGAACATAGTTAGGATGCAAAAGTACCAGGTGATCTTTGATGTGGCTATTATATCACATTAAAAGCAATAAAACTGGAAACCCATTAATGTAAAACAGAACTACTGTTAGGTTTATCAGCAAGAGTAAACTTACTTAGAGGATTTGGTTTAGTTTTCCTCTCCCATATTAAGCACCTTTTCTCTAAGCCTTGTTCTCTGTTCAGAGGAAAACAAACTGTAAAATATACAATGATACTCTTGAAAGGGCATGACGCATCAAGTATGGATGAAATCAACCTGGGGAAGGCAATTCTCTCTGTCCATCAGTAAAAGTTTTATTTTGTCTCTTACTTCAATATGCATGGGGGAAAAAAGGAGTGTGACCCACTTTTCCCAGTGGCCTTTGAAATAAAAACTAAATAAAAGTAGATCAGAAACCAAAAATGATAAACAAAAAAATCCAATTAATAGCACATTCTTTTAGTCTCCTGAATCCTTAATTACCCTTTGAGAAGAATGAACAGAATTTGGGGAACACACAAATTTAGAATGTCCCTTCCTGAAGAGAACCTCTTCATAAAAAGTGAAGACCAAATGGCTTTAGAAAAGGCACAGTCTAATGAGAGTATAGGAAGCCTGTTACGTTCAGCTCAATACAGATCTGCAAAGAATGTATGAATGGCACCCACCTATGAGGACTTAGAGTTCACATTCTTATTTTCAGAGATAATTCTCCAGTGAACTGGAAATGAAAAATCACTAATGTACGAAGTCATCAGCTCTAAAAACTAATTTAACATTTCAATGGATTTTGGGGTTTATTTTCATTGATAATGATAATTATATCTCAAGCCAGCAAGCTAAGTTAATAATATGTAACTTTCAAATTGGAGGGCAAATTATAAATCACTATTTTTCTGTTGTAGTAAATGTTTAACTAATAAATAAAATACAGAAAGTAAGTGGTTGTTCACACAAAGTGTGGCCAGATGTTGAGAGCTGGACTCTGTGAACCTCTCATTTCTTGAGACATATAGTCTAATCAAATATAGTTTTAAAGGTCTTCACATGTTGTTACTGGTTGGGTGGAAAATTTGTTCTTGGCAAAATTCTACAAATGAATATGGTACATTTGATATCATTTCTGATGGCTCCCACATTTGGCAAAAAGGTGACATAAGCTCCCTGAGGTGGTGAGCTCTGAATCTTTATAGGAAAGAACACACTTCATTTATTAACACAAACATTGGGGGAAACAGACACGTATTTGTCCCTGGGGATCCAGGGGGGAGACAGACCATGTCTTCCCTGCAGGAGGCACTAAATCGTGCATCATGAGGGAAAGGAACCGGCTGACTGCACATAATCAAGCCAGGCTGATCGCTGATATGTGAGACATGAGGCAAATGCTACTGACACATACATAATGAACAACAGTTATGTAGATAAAAATAGGGAGACAAATTTAGAGACAGAAGAGGAAGGTGTGAAATCCCTGTGATCCCAGGGAGTGTTGACCTCAAGGCTCTGAAAAGAACTGCCCACTGGCCCTACGCCCCACTTTTGCCTGTAGAAGACACTTTCTGACACCGGGAGGTGTCAGCCTCCCATTGGTCGAAAGAGACAAAGCTGGGAGGTGATGTTGAAGTTTTTTTTTTTTTTTTTTGAGACAGGGTCTCACTTTGTAGTTCAGGCTGGCTCTGAGCTCACTATGTAGCCCAGGCAAGCCTCGAACTCAACAATCCTCCTGTCTCTGCCTCCCAAGTGCTGGGATTACAGGGGTAAGCCACCACGCCCCGCACGGTGGTATGTGGTATTGATTGCTTGTGAGTATGAGTCACCACGCCCAGTATAGTACGTGGTTATGGGGATCAAACTCAGAACCTTGCACTTGAGAAGTAGATGAGGAACCACTGAACTAAATCTCTAGTCTGGTGATGTTGAAGATTTTAATGGCCATTTCATTGCTGTGAAATTCTATCAGCTGTTCATTGGACATGAACAACTCCTTGGAGAGGATACAGAAAAATAAAAATAAAAAAGATCTATCTAGGTGTGGCAGTGCATACCTATTGTCCCAGAACTCTGGGAGGCTGAGTCAGGAAGATCCCAATTTCCAGCACAGTCTGGGCAACTTAGGGACTTAGTGATATCCTGTCTTGAAATGAAAGATTAAAAAAAAAAAAAAAGAAAAAGAAAAGACTAGTGTTGTATCTCAGTGCAAAGGCCCCAGGTTCATTTCTCAGTATTGGAAAGGAAAATTAAAAGGTGTCAATGCAGCTTTCATGAAGCAGCATGTGCCGGCCTGCCATAGATAGCCTGAAAATTTCTGCCACGCACATGTGAGCGAATTAAATCAGGAGCACAGCAAAACAGGCATAAGAGACACAGCGATAAGGAGAGTCCGGAGAAAATAAAATACAGCGGTGTGATGGGGGAGAAGCTGCCTGGAGGATTCCTGAGGCGGGGCTCACAGTGAAGCAAGCGGCTCCTCTCACACCACAGAAGCTGGTCGCCCTTGAGACCCACTCTCCAATGTCCTCTCTTCTTTCCTGGCCTTGCCAGATTCTAAAAATGTTATGACTTTAACAAAGACAATGTGAAAAAAACAAATCAATGAGAACTGTAAAGTATGTTATTTTATAAACCCTTACCTAAGTGTAATTGACACCTAAGTGGAAGATTAAAAATTTCTATCGCAGTAAAAGACACGTCATCATGAATTTCCCACAAAATTCTTCCCCTCACTCTGAACACACCCATCCCTGCCACTTTCTGCAGCAGCTCTGGAGTTCTCTTTTTTGAGGGTCTTTAGTTGCTCTGCCCCGGCTGCCTCCATGGCCTGAATGGAT
Source organism: Thryonomys swinderianus (assembly GCA_004025085.1). Taxonomy (NCBI): domain Eukaryota; kingdom Metazoa; phylum Chordata; class Mammalia; order Rodentia; family Thryonomyidae; genus Thryonomys; species Thryonomys swinderianus. The sequence continues at coordinate 50,048 of PVIC010003374.1, forward strand.
CTAAAAGTCCCCCTCTTGTGGTCATTGTGACTTTGGGGAAGAGCAGGACTCACACGGGGCCAGATCCGGTGACTGAGGTAAATGAGGACACAACGTCATGTTTTTATGTCCTCATTTTCTACTGAATTGTGCTCAGCAGTGGCCTTTACCAGACTTGTGGTCACACCTCGTAAAAACACTCAGGAAACAGTATCCCAGAGCTGCTTCAGCAAGGGGCAGGAACGGTGGGATAAAGTGCACTCAAGAAGAGGGGGAGGATTTTGAGGATGAATTACCTGAATTGGTACTGTGATAATGATTTCTGAATTTAAATATTCACTGTATGTTTGGTCACCTCTGTATCTTCAGCGATAAACATCACACTCTTTAATGGTAGGCTCCAGACACTAACTTAAACCTTTATGACTGTACTCATTCGATGTGCACAGTGCTAGGATGTATCGATTCCTCTATTTTGAACTGCGAGCGGTTGAGAACTGGCCACAGCCCACTCATTCAAGAAAAGCCAGATTACTGACCCAGGGCAACTAGACACAGTATTCCTGTTTCTGAGCAGTACTCCTTGTCTCTGTCCTGAATTGAGCCACATGCAGTTAGTTACCTGTGGGAGAAGCTTAAAAGTCTCCTCTTGTATACATCATAGGCAGGGACCATTCTGACCCCAAACTAGCAGGCAGGGCTTTTCTTCTATGACTTCTAAAAGTCCATCATGTTCGTCATTGTTTGTACAGAGAAACAAACTCCAGTTATTTTAACATGTTAGATCTGCAAGGGAAAGAGTTTACATTTAGGATTGACTGCCCAGCCAGTCCTTTTTCCCAGGCCAGCTTTTTCTCTGCACTAGGTGGAGACAGGAGCTGATTGGTTCAGGAGACCCCAAGGAGAGATTCTCCACTCCTTTCTCTTTCAGCACAATGAAGAGGGGACAGTCAAGCAGTTTGGTTAGTTTTAGAAGGAAAGATTTAGACAAGTGGAGAAAGACCTTTCCTGCTGATGAATTCTAGTTTAAATCCATTCAACCCCAATTCTCCCTGAGAAGGTACCAGTTCCCAATTTGGATTCTGAATTTCAAATGACCTAGTCAGAGAATCAGAACATCGTACAGGTTATGAGTCCAGCCCTAGGGATAGAATTCCTGAATCCAGCCTCTGTCAATATTGCCTATAAGAGGGAAACTTAGAAAACTCATTTGACCTATTTGTGTCTCAAATTAATTATTTGTATAAAGCATAATAATAGTAAATACTATCTCCTCAAGGGTAAGATGACATTAGCACATGTTCATATTATATGATGTATTTAGTGACATAAATTAATAACATAACTTACTAATGTCAGGACTCTCCCTCAGGTATTAGCAAGAATTGATGTGTGCTCTTCAATATTCAAATGTTCGATTTTTTTTTTTTTTGTAAAACCTGAAGAAAAATCGTCTGCTTGCTCAAGTACTCATGTTTCTTGGTTGAGTCTTCTCAAAATGATCTGGTCTTTGACCTTCCTCAAACTGGTCAGCAAGAAAGCTGATGAGGCTCCGTGCACAGCTGCTTGAAAGTAGAAGTGGAAATTGTATAACACTTAGGCAGCTTTAATTTGAACAATGCCTATCCCCTCCTTCTCATTTTGTGTTCTCCTGCGCCCACATTGACAGCACAGACAGCGATACATAGTTTAAGAACTGAGAATCAGAAAACGCAAGCCCGACTTTTATTGTGTCTATTCCTGTAGCACCACTGTGATTCCATCGGTGTGATCTCTTAGGAGAGAAGCAAACCAATCAAGCCCTGCCCAACTTATTTCCAAGATTCTTTATGAAGGCAGATGTGAAATTACTTTGAGAAATTGTGACACTAAATAAAAAGAATAGATAAACTAGGGGAATCGATTTATTTAGTTTTGCTATAAATAAAATGATGCATACGAAGAGTGTATGAGTTGAGGAAAATAGAATGAGGTTTGTAATATATCCTGAATGCACACAAGTACTGCTCTGTTTTTCTACTACAGCCACCATATTACTGTCACTACATTTTGCTTCAGATGGGTAAAGAATATTGAAAGGCAGCCATCCATTTCCGGAAGACTGAGGGCCGCCCACCGGCCCACTGGGTCCCGGAGCGGCGTGGACATGGCTACCAGGCACCATCCATTTCCCACGTTGGCAGTGGATGAAGGACTGCCCACCGGCCCACTGTACCCTGGAGCTGTGTAGTGAGGAGTCAGGTACAGACCCTGGGCACCATCCCCACCACGGAGGGTTGAGGGCCTCCGCCATAGAACAATCGTAAGTAGATGCAAAGGAATTGAAGTTATCCCCTGCATACTATCAGACCATAGTGTCTTGAAACTGGAGCTGAACAGCAGAAGAAATTCCAAGATCCTCACAAACACATGGAAATTGCACAACACTGTGTTAACCAACCAATGGGTCACAAAAGAAATTAAAGAAGAAATTAAACAGTTTCTACAACTAAATGACAACCCCAGCACAACATACAGGAATTTATGGGACAACATGAAAGCAGTTCTGCGAGGGAAATTCTTAGCAGTGAATGCCTACACTCGGAAAATAGAGCAAAATGAAATAAACAATCTAATGATGAACCTCAGACATTTACAAAAAAAGGAGCAAAACAAACCCAAAGCACATACTAGAGAGAAAATTATAAGGATCAGAGCATAAATTAATGCAATGGAGACAAAGAGAATACAAAGAATCAATGAATCATAGTGTTGGTTCTTTGAAAGGATAAATAAGATCGACAGACCCTTAGCCAACCTTATCAAACAAAGGAAGGAAAAGACTCAAATCCATGCTATAAGGAATGAAAATGGGGAAATAAGCACAGACCCAGAAGAAGTCCAAAGGATCATAAACACGTACTTTGAAAATCTATACTCCAAGAAGATGGAAAATCTAGAAGAAGAGGATAGATTCCTAGACTCATATGAACTTCCAAAGCTGAATGAAGAGGATATAAAAATCTTAAACCACCCGATATCAATCTGGGAAATTGAAAATGTAATAAAAATCCTACCAACGAAGAAAAGCCCTGGTCCTGACGGCTTCACTGCTGAGTTCTACAAAACTTTTAAAGAAGAGTTAATACCAGTACTTCTCAGTCTCTTTAATGAAATTGAAAGGGAAGCAGAACTCCCCAAATCATTCCTTGAAGCAACCATCACCTTGATTCCAAAGGCAGGGAAAGATCCCACCAAAAAAGAAAACTACAGGCCAATATTTCTAATGAACATTAACCAAAAATCCTCAATAAAATACTGGCAAACAGAATACAGAGAGTTATCAAGAAATCTTACCCCTGATCAAGTCAGATTTATCCCAGGGATGCAAGGCTGGTTCAACATACGTAAATCAATCAATGTAATACACTATATTAACAGACTCAAGGACAAAAACCATATGATTATCTCAATAGATGCAGAAAAAGCATTTGACAAAATCCAACACCCATTTATGGTCAAAACCCTACAGAGAATTGGAATCAATGGACCTTATCTCAATTTAATACAAGTTATTTATGAGAAACCAACAGCCAGTATTATACTCAATGGGCAAAAACTGAAACCTTTTACATTAAGGTCAGGAATGAGACAAAGATGTCCGCTGTCACCACTCTTCTTCAATATATTGCTGGAAACATTAGCCATAGCAATCAGGCAGGACAAAGATAAAAAAGGAATAAATATAGGAAAGGAAGAAGTTAAACTGTCATTATTTGCTGATGATATGATACTCTATCTAGAGGATCCTAAAAACTGAACCAAAAGACTGCTAGACTTAATTACCAAATTTGGTAGTGTTGCTGGATACAGGGTCAATGCTCAAAAATCAACAGCCTTTCTGTACACAAACAACAGACTCACTGAAAAAGAAATTAGGGAGGCAATCCTTTTCACAGTAGCACCCAGAAAAATGAAATATCTAGGAATCAACCTAACAAAGTGAAAGACCTCTATTCTGAAAACTATGCATCTCTGAAAACTGAAATAGAAAAGGAAACCAGAAAGTGGAAAGATATCACTTGTTCATGGGTAGGGAGAACCAACATCATCTAAATGGCTATACTCCCACAACTACGTATATGGATTCAATGTAATTCCAATTGAAATTCCAATGGTATACTTCACAGAGCTAGAAAAAAAATACAAAAATTCATCTGGAAACACAAGAAACCTAGAATAGCAAAAGCAATTCTAAGCAACCATGACATGGCAGGGGGTATTACAATCCCCAATTTAAAACTCTACTATAAAGCCACTGTGATAAAAACTGCATGGTACTGGCAAAGTAACAGACCCGAGGACCAGTGGAATTGATTAGAAGACCCAGAAACAACTCCAGATACACTAAGCCACCTTATCTTTGACAAAGGAGCCAAACATCCCTAATGGAAGAAAGACAGCCTCTTTAACAAATGGTGCTGGAAAAACTGGGCTTTAACCTGCCAAAAGCTAAAGCTAGACCTATCTCTTTCACCATGCACAAATTTAAACTCACAATGGATACGAGACTTAAACATAAAACAGAAACAATAAGCATTCTGGAAAAAAAGCTAGGTAAAATTCTTGGAGACATTAGCTTAGGCAGACTTTATGAATAATACCTCTATAGCACAAGAACTAGCAGAAAGAATCAACAAATGGGATCTCATTATACTGAAAAGCTTCTGCACAACAAAAGAAGTTGCTGGCACTGCTAAAACACAACCAACAACATGGGAAAAAATCTCTTTATTAGCTGTGTATCAGACAAATGGCTATTATCTACACTATATAAAGAACTCAAACAGATCAGCCTCCCCGAGTTGAAAGACCCAATTCAAAAATGGGCATCTGAAATGAACAGACACTTCTCAGAGGCAGAAGTCAAAGCAGCTAAGAAACATACGAAGAAATGTTCAACATCACTGGTCATTCGAGAGATGCAAATGAAAACAACACTGAGATTTCATCTTACTCCACAAAGAATGGCCACTATGACAAAATCAACCAACAATAAATGCTGGCATGGCTGTGGGGAGAAAGGAACCCTTCTCCACTGTTGGTGGGATTGCAGACTTGTGCAACCACTGTGGAGAACCGTGTGGAAATTTCTCAGAAAACTAGGACTAGGGGTCTCATTTGACCCTGCTATCCCCCTGCTAGGAATATACCCAAAAGAATTTAAAAACTCACATTGGAAAGAAAGATGTACACCCTTGTTCATAGCAGCTCAGTTCGTGATAGCTCAATCTTGGAAACAACCCAAATGTCCATCAACTGGAGAGTGGATAAAGAATATGTGGTTTAAAAAAAAAAAAAACAGAGTATTACTCTGCCATAAAGAATCATAAGATCGATCCATTTAGGTGCAAATGGAGACACCTGGAGGATATACTAATAAGTGAAATCAATAGATCACAGATAGGCAAATTCCAGATCTTCTCTTTGACATGAACACCTGTAGATGCAAATGAGCTCTAGAAAGTATGACCGCTTTTATAGAGTGGGAAATTTCCATAGGAAATTTGGTGTGGGAATAATGAGGGGAAGGAATAAATATGATACAGAAAGAAAATAAAAGAGTATGTAGAAAGGAGGTTGGGAGGTGTGGGTGGGTAGGGATATGGGTAAAAATGAGAATTAACTTGTGTTATACACTGGTACAAATTCCCCAACGTTATACATGATTATGAGATGTATATAAATTGTACCAATAAAGAATTCAATTAAAAAATAAAGAATATTGAAATGCATTGCTTAAAAAACTTTGCAAAGTGAATGTCAACAAACACAGAGTTCATGGTCACGGCTCTGTATGTTAATGGTTATTCATCCAACAGTTAGTAAATCCCAGAAGCCTTGTCTCAGCAAGAAAATATATAGTGAGAAAAAAAAATCACTTCTCAAGCATGGAGTAGATCTGAACATTGACCTTGTATATGTTCACAGGAACATTAAAATAGGAATATCACTTTAATTCTGTGAAGATGTTTTTCAACATCTCCACAGAGCTAACTTCATAAAAAATCTCTTATGAACCCCAGTTTCTTTAGAGGGACATCCACAACCTGTTCTATCCATTTACCTTGGGATCTAGCAGGTAACTAACCTTGCTAGAGTGAGTGATGGCAAAAAGGGTGGTCACTTGAAAGACCTTATGGTTTTATGAACAGTAAAACTAAGGGAGAAATATGAGACATTAATTACAGTAAGGCCAAAGACTGTGGAACAACCACAAATGGTCCCCAGACAGGGCCAGGTGTGATGGAAGTGCCAGCACTTAAAATACTACTCCTAAAGAAGTGAGATAACAGAAAATAAGTGGAGACTTCTCTAAGATTGGATGCCACAGAGATGAAAAATACCAGAACATGCAGGTGATAGCAGAGAGGATGATTCATCATCTGGTATTTAGTTAAAAGCAGATGCCAAACCTGACACTCATTTGGGCTTTGCACTTTTTCTCTGGATGCCCATGTTAAGAGTTAATGAAGATCAGGGATTCTCTCTTTGTCAACTACAGGTTGGAGATTTTCTTTTGAAACACTCTGTTCTTCTGCCTCAGTGAAGAAGCAGTTGGGGCCTGAAATGGAAAAGTTGTGTTGATGTTTCATGAAATATGCTACGACAACAAAATGCTCTTGACAGCCATATCTGAAAGGTCCCTGGAGTTCTACAGATCTCTTGCAGAGGCTTTATGGAGCATTCTTTGGGTTTGAATTTAGAAGACTGGCTTCAATCTTCAAATCTAAGAAATACACTGTATATTTGGCTCTAGAAAAGGAATTCAGAATTTCAAGGTTGCTAGCTGAAAACTAAAATTATCAGTGATAATATTAACTAAAACATCATTTATAACAGGTATTGGCCCACAGGTAAAAACTAGCTGTGTGTTTTTGCCAACTCAGGGAACCTCTTGCCTCAGCCTTTCCACTGCAGGAATGCAGGTGTGTGGCACCATGCCTGGCAAACCAGTGTTTATAGAGACTCTGCCACCTACAAAACTTGAAGTATTTACTGTGAGGTCTTTTACAACACCAATTTCCCAAACTTTGCTCTATAGCATAGATCTCACTTCTTCCTTACAACAAAACTGTGAGGTGTTATTATTACTACCCGTATTTCACAAATGAAGAAACTCTTTGTAAGGCTCTGGAGTAGGGGTGTTGGCACTATAATGATTGTGTTGCTAAAACTGAAACATAACACTGCAAGATGCAAGGAAGCACACTGTGTAGCATCAAAGGCTTGTGAATCATACTGCTGGGCAGAGATCCTAAACATCTATTTCTGACGCTCTACAGGATGGGCTTCAAATCTTGGCTCCTTCACTTTTACCTCTGTGATCTCATGCCAACTATTTAATCGGAGTCCTAATTTCCTTATTTGCAAATTTAGATAATTATACTTAGCTTGTGTAATTTTGCTGTGAAAATTAAGGCAAGCCAATGTAAAATCCCCAGAGAAACATGACACACACTGAGAGATAAGTCAAGGGGCTGACTAATCTTTATTTTCATAAGACACTTATTTACCTGTTCATATAGTATTTAATGGTGTGAGTTAGTTCCTTGCTTAACTTCCTGTTTTTTTCAGTAAGAATGAAGAAAAGGAAAAGACCTGGCGACTTTTTTGTTCTCAGATTTTTACACAGTGTTTGGCAACAAGTAAAAACCAGTAACTACCAGTTTCTGAAGCACAGAGTTGTAGATCTTGTTTTACTCATTTTTGCAAGGTCACATTTAAGAGAGAAAATGTGCTTTTTGCAATCTAATGCTGCTGAGATAGAAAGCATGGTGCTTCATGTGTGAGTTCTGCACTATGGCCAAGTCTGGGATTTATCACTGCATTGGGCAGTCAGTTTATTATAGTCATTTTTTATTCTTTCTTGGTAGAATCAATTAGATAATCAAAATGAAATACATGTTTATTACTGGGTTCAGACATACAGCACATTATTGCTTAAAAGAAATTCCTAAATCACCTAGGAATGTCCAGCCAATCAGAGTTCTTGATTTTCTAAACTCTGACTTATTTTACTAAGGAAGAAAATGAGCTCATGGCAGAGGTTGTATGAAAATTTTATAACACTTTGAAAATGTCTTAAAATGTTTTCTTAGACTATTTTAAGTCACTTGAGATTACATTTTCATATGTCTCAATTGTAGATTATTACATGTTTTCTGCTCCACTAAACAGCTCTTGATACCAGGGAGATATCCTTCAGTCTCAGCCCTCTCCAACCTGGGAAAAGGATTCCTGGGTCCTCCCTGACAGATTTAATAGGGAGCTGAATTGAACTTAAATTGTCTTTGAATTTTAGCATATGTGCATTCACAGCTGTTCCTCATATCTTCCTGAGCACAGGTCACTTGTATGCAAATCTCCAGTTTAATGACTACCCCTGTGTCACTAGGGCAGTGGTGTAATTTCCTCATGTATACTTATTTCTACTGGAAGTAAGCATTACTAAGTATGTTATTTTTTAGGTTACTAGTATACTTAAGTTCAATACATTTAACCTAAGGGTTGAGTGCTGCTTCAATCTCTTTGGAAACTTAATTGCATTAAGGGAATTGAGGTTTTTTATTTATCAATGAATTAATTTATGGATGTTAAATGGTGGGGCCAAATTAGAGGTCATTAACTGGGGTCCTGCTTCTCAAGCATATGCCATAGTCTCTGCTTTTTGACTGCCTGAACTGAGAAGCTTTGTTACACCACACCTTTCCACCACAATGTACCTGCTTTGGTGCCAGCTTACCATGGACTGAAACTCTTAAACCATGAGCCACATTAAAACTTTCCTCCTTTTAAGTTTTGGGTGTCAGGTATTTTCGTGCAAGTGATGAACAGTTCATATCTTTTATTTTTGTGGGTCCTTTTTTTTTTTAATTTTGAGACAGGGTCTGGCTTTGCAGTTCAGGCTAGCCATGAGCTCACTATGTAGCCCAAGCTAGTCTCAAACTCAGCAATCCTCCTGCCTCTGCCTCCCTAGTGCTAGGACTATAGGTATGAGCCATTGGTATTGTGGTATGTGATTGCTGGTGGGCGTGAGTCCTCATGCCAAGTATTGTTGTATGTGGTTACCAGGGATTGAAGCAGGGACCATGTGCTTGCTATGAAGGTGCTGGAATCACTGAGCTAAATCTTTGGCCCTTTCTCTGATTCTTTTAAAAATCTCATTCTTAATGTGTCTTATATGTAATATCTATCTATAGATAATACTATCATAGAACTTCAAGATACAAAAATGACTGTAATTCTTCAACTGATGTGAAATTTCATGCTTTGAATATATTATGGGTAAATACAGAAGTCAGTGTGCATAAGAAAATAAATTACTGATTCCACATAGAAGATCCTTAGTATACAGGATAATAAGCTATCTTGTGTTTTTTGTAGACCTGAAAGTAAAATAGTAATTATTAGGGGCTGGGAAGGCTGCCAAAGGGAAGGGAAGGAAAAACAAGAATGGAAAAAGAATGCCAGTCAGTGCAAGATGTAGGCATGAATAGAAATACAACACCAAATCCCACTAATATATACAATTAACATTTGTTATTACAGAATTTTTTATTTAAAGAAGGAATATAGAAAAGATAACAGGAGCATAAAGAAATAAAGGAATTTGTGTGGTAACATAAAGATAGCTTTCAAGATGTAAAAACTTTTGATCTGATATTTAAAGTCTGAACACATTGTTCACAGATTTATAAACGATGAAATTTTGAGCACAGACAGAAATATATAATTATAATTTCAAATGTGTAAGAAACACTATTTTTAAAAAACATAGACTGTTACTATTTAAGATTTTAGATTAAGAGGTAAAAGGCAAAAGTCAATACTAATTTGATAGGCAGGATCTTTGATTTTTTTTTTTAAATAGGGTCTCGCTTTGTAGTTCAGGCTGGCTCTGAGCTCACTATGTAGTCCAGGCAAGCCTCAAACTCAGCAATCCTCCTGTCTCTGCCTCCCGAGTGCTGGGATTACAGGCATGAGCCACCACGCCCAGCACTGTGATATGTGATATTGATGGCTGATGGGCATGAGTCTCTATGCCCAGCATAGTATGTGGTTACCGGGATCGAACTCAGGACCATTCACTTGAGAGGCAGGCGCCGGAACCACTGAGCAACCCTCTGGCCCTGCTTTTGCTTTTTTTGTCTAAACAATGTATTCAACTTGGTCTTGCTAGTGAAGAACATACTGAATACTTTTAGGCATCATTCTGTCAATTACTGTATTTGTCTGATAGGAAGATGATTTCAACAATAGGAAGCAGATATATTTCGAGAACTTCATGATGATAATAAAATTGACAGTATAAAGATAGTTGTAGGGATTACGATGAGAGACAACAATAACCTCAAAGAAAAAATGACCAAGGAACCTGGAGTTAGAAGCTTAGAAGTTTGTAATGGACAAATAATAAAAAAAGGCCGACTACCTCTGAGATTGATGAAAATACACTTGATCTTAGCCAAAAGGCTGAGAAGCGATGAGACTGATGAAAATAAAGCAAATCAAATGACTTGGTGATTTCCCTGTCACCTTCCAAATCCCTTCCTATACCAGAGTGGACTTACACGTCTACTACCCATAATGCCCCTTAGCAGCACAGCGTCTAACAAGTTGGCCAGACTGGCTAACAAGTTTACTGTGCTTGTTGAATGACTAACAGGTGGAATTTATGGAGCTGTTTGATCAGGGATGCATAGTAGGTTTATCAGAGTGAACTAAGGATGCAAATCTGGGAACAGGTGATGTTTCTGTGACTTCTTGCTACGGCTGTCTAGCACGTAATTCTGTGCTTGTAAAGAAAGCTCCAGAAAGGACGAGACCAGAGCTCTGGGATTATTAGCTTAGAAGAGATTGTTTGGGATATGAGGATACAGGACACTAAGGAAATAAGTGCTGCTATATTTTGATTTTTATGTTCAAATTCTGACCCACTAAGACAACTTTTCCCTTCCAGTCCTTCATTTGCTTCTATGTGGCATTTGATTTTCTTCTTCCTGCAGAAGCTAACACTAGGTCACTGTGTGTCATTGCTTAATCGTTCTCCAACTAAGTCATCACAGAGATAGTTGTTTCATTCACCATTTAACTGCCTTTTGAAGTCAGAGTTTGATAAGTACAAATTTCTGCATTCTAGTTATGCTACCATTAGCATCAAAGGTCCTACATATTTAAGGACAAAGTTGATCACATTGGGTTTTTAACCTCTAAAATCTGAGCTCTGTTTTGTTGTAGAAGATGGTATGAAGAAATGTTCTTTAGCATTTAGGATTTCAAAGGTTTGAGTAAATTCTTGCATCCTCAGAAAATTTAACAGAGGCCAAAATTAATGTTTGACAAAATCAGTTGTGCTATCCTTAAGATCCAGTAGCCAAATAGCAGAGAACAGTGTACTCAAATCAGTCATTTCTTGAAGTGCTTTAAGAACATATTCATTGCCATTGTTTTACTCAATGAAAATTTCTAAGATTTATAAGCAACAATTTTTTTATTCTAATTTAACTAATTAGACAATTCCAAAATTTAAGAACAGCTTCCTTCTATGATTCCAAGTAAAATCAAGGAAAATTATACTGAAATATATAAACTAACAAAATATTTAAAATTATAACATAAATATTTATAATTACATACATATATTTATTAATGTTTATGATGAGTTTTAAAAATAACACTGTGAGAATTGTAGAAGATATAATTTTCTACTGAAGTGAAGTTTAAGAATCTGTTAGTTGATTTTCTTCCCAATTCATGAACATGGCAATTGTTGAACCCTGACTATGAAAAGAACCCTGTGCTGTGTTCTGTTCTTATTCATCATGTAGCCACTGAGAAGAAACAATGTATGTATCAGAATTTCTACTTGAGGATTATTAAGTGGAAATACCATTTGCCTCATCCTGTAATAATTAACCACAAAATTTAAATTCATAACCCTTCTTTCTGTGTTTTGATAAATGTGCCCAAGTTTAGTACAATGATATAATTTTGTACAGAATAGACAGAGGAGTCCTAAAAATCACCAGAGTGGTATAGTATTTAAGGAAGAAAAACCCAGAGGAATTCCCACTTCTGTGCAACATTGGGTGCATAAAAGAAGACCTCAAATTTACCTAAGAAAAGAACAATTCATCTAAAATCTCTTGCTTTTTTTTTTTTTAAGGGGCTCGGAAGAAACAGTCTGAAAATCCAGTGATTAATTTTCCTCCTTTCATCAAAAAGCAATTTAAAAATATCTTCTAAAACTTTATTGAACCTTAAAATTTAAATATTTCTTCAGGAAGAGAGCCCATCCAAGTTAGTTTTAAATGAATGATTATACTTTCATGGTTCAGTTGTACAACCTGATATTTAGAACTGGAAATAAAAATATCAAGCCTCATATATTTTTATCCCAACTACAGAAGCAACAGCATCTGGCAACAGCTAGATATTAATAAATGCTTAATGAAGGAAAGATGTTACGTGGCTTCTGGGTTTCTGAGCATCTATTTTCTAATTCTACTCCTTATATACACATTTATCTATGAACAAAACATTACTCAGTCTAATCAGCAGAAAAGTTTGCATTACATATAAAGTCCTCAAAAAGCTCACACCTCGTGCAGCTGGATAAAAATTTCCTATATAGAGTTAAAAATCCCTTTACAGAGAATATAAAGAAAATAGAAATCCTCATAAAAAAGGTTAGCATCCAGTTTTATGCTAAACCTAGTGAAACATGCCAGATAAGGTCAAAAAGAAAACTCTGAGATGGAGCTTGACCCAGGGCTGTGACCTGGGACAGTGCATTCTTCTCTACTTCTCTTCCCTTCTTTCTCTATTCCTTGATTTCCGTAAGGTGACCAGCTTCTCTCTAACACCACCTTCCACATGATGCTCCTGCCTCGGAGCGGCTGACCACGGACTGAATCTCTCAAACCAGGTGCCAATGAAAGCTTTCCACCTCTAAGTGACAGGTGTTAGTTACGTATCTTAGTGACAGTATGATGACATCGTCCAAGGATGAACGCCAATAGAAAATTTACTGGTTTGAGATTTGAGGAAAGAAAAAGTGCATAAGGATTCCAGGTGAGAAAGAAGTGTTTGAAAAATCATGGGACAAGACCCTCTTTTGAAGTAAATAATTTAGTTGGGAGGAAGATGAACTATTCAGTTTAGTAGAGACAGGGTTCATTACAGGATAAAAATATTCTTCAGAAATGTGAATGAATTGTTATTGGGATTGAATCTATAAGAAGGACTAAGATTCAGAGTGGTGAAGTGTCGTAATGGAACAGCTAAATAACAAGAGTAATTTCATGCATGCTTATCTTGTGTAAGATTCTACATACATAAAATTCAGTTTTATGGATTTACTCCTCAAAACACACTCACCATTTTCTTTGATGGAGGAACTTCAGCACCGAATAGTGCAGTAATTTTCTTGATCTGAAATTGGTAGGGCCGTCTTTTGCAGAGTCCCAAGTTTAGACTTCAGGGAGTTAATCCCCAGGGATCTCATCATTGCTTGTCACTAAGGCATCCTGAGGATTTGAGATGAAAAACATGGAATCCAGTAAGAGCTGGAGTAAGAACATGTATACAGTGCACAATATGAAGACAGGATTGATAGGTCTTTAACCCAGAGGAATTACAGGATGAGAATAATTTTGGAAAAGAATCTAGGGTGCCTGGTTTGAAACTCCCCACCTAAAATCTTCACTTGATTACCTGTGGTATACTAAGCATTTTAATAGATGCTGAATTTTATTTTTTAAAATAAGGCTTTAAGATAGATATTACCAGAGACCAAATGATAGACTCTATTCAGAAAACAAATGCAGAGAAAAGAAAGTGTCTATTGCATGATTCTCTATAATTTTAAGGACTAGAAAGTGCTTCCAATATTTTCTTTGAGAAACTTTCAGTTTTACTTACTTCCAAATACTGATCGCTAAAATATTCATACATCAAGCTGTCATTTTGTACAAGAAAAGGCACAAAGGAGCCCAGCCTGGTGGTGCACATCTATGTGCCCTGTGAGACTGAGGCAGGAGGATCCCAAGTTTGAGCAACTTAGCAACTTGATGATGTCTCATTTCAAGGTTTACAAACAAATGTTAGAAATGTTGAGAGCTGGAAGGGTAGCTCAGTGGTGCCGGCGCCTGCCTTGCAAGCGCAAGGTCCTGAGTTTGATCCCCGTATTAACCACAAACAATGCTGGGCGTGAAGACTCACACCCACAGGCAATCAATACCACATACCACATACCACCTACCACAGTGCCGGACGTGATGGCTCACGCCTGTAATCCCAGCACTTGGGAGGCAGAGACAGGAGGATTGCTGAGTTCAAGGCTTGCCTAGATTACATAGTAAACTCAGAGCCAGCCTGAACTACAAAGAACTACAAAGCGAGACCCTGTCTCAAAAAAAAATGTTGAGTTTGAAGACCTCGAGTTTTACACCAACTACTGCAGAAAAGAAGTGCAATATAGTTCTATATGCTATCTCTTTTATTCACAAAAAAAGTTAAGTGTCACGTTTTGTAGGAAAACAAAAAGTATGATTTATACACTAAGAAACTGCTGAGGAATCAAATGTTGTAAACAGACGCTGAGAACACTCAACTTTAAACTTTGTGTTCTTTATCTCTGATCATTGGTCTGGAAGTATATGGTCTATTTAACTCTATGTTTCCATAAAATTCACCTTTAATCATTAAGATGTCACTACTGAATTCAAAGTATTAGAAATTATGGAAACCTAAAAGCAGAGTCACTAATAGAAAAGGCATTACACATTGTTACCTTCCTTGTATCAAAATTATGAGAAAAAATTATTTCCCCATAATTTCATTATCTTATATAATAAATAAACCTAATAATAAATAGTAAAAGTATGTCTTTTAAAGCCTAAAAGCATTTCATAAACTTCAAATTTCATTCCAGTCACCTGGATGCCACATTAATTTAGCCTACATTAATTGACAATTTCAAAGCACACTGGATCAGGAGGAGTGAGAAATATTGTGAATTATGGAATATTTTCATAAAGCGGAGAAGCTCTAATCGGCCATCCAGCTGAAGTGAGCAGTTCAGCCAGGTGAGAAAGAAAGGTTACATAGGGAGAGAGATAATAACTCTCCCTGCTTTGTACCAGACTAGATTGAAACACAAGCACTGGGCTGTGGCTACATTTAATTTTACCTCTTCTGGGACACACTGGGAAGGTGTCCAGGCTTTTTATTTTAATATTAGAAAGACAATACAGCTCAAAGACCACAGAAATAGAGAGAACAGAAAAGGAGCCTCTTAGCTCCCACCCCTGGCATAAATATATGATGAACAAGTTGATTAACCTCTAACCACAGTGAAAGCATATGAGAAAGCAGAGAAAAGGGTGGGGTGTGGCACAGTTGCTTTTTGTCAGTGAGTAATTGTCCTATTTATTCATCAGTATTCAAGAGAGGACTATTAAGATGGATATTGCAATAAAACAGTCAGAGAAGAGGTATAGGCAGCACAATGGAGACATTGAGAAGGAAGGAGACTCTAGATTTAGCTTGGGCATAGAGTAGATATTCCCTGCAGAGTAGAAAATGTGGTAAAGACCAGCTCTGGAGTGAAGAAGGAGTTAAAAGTTTTTATTTTGAATAAAGTTGTTTTTAAAGGCCTTTTAGACATGCAAATATGTGTGTCTCCAATGAAACCATGCCAAGATTATAAAGCAATCAAAATTATAATTATACTTCTTTAGTCATACTATAAAATACTTAGCACTTAATTCAAATGCTAAACACATACTATAAGTAAATAAGACCCCAAAAAATCTGAAAATTGCCAGGCGTGGTGGCTCACGCCTGTAATCCCAGCACTCTGGAAGCACAGACAGGAGGAATGCTGAATTCGAGGCTTGCCTGGGCTACATAGTGAGCTCAGAGGCAGCCTGAACTATAAAACGAGACCCTCTCTCTCTCAAAAAAAAAAAAATCTGAAAATTATAAAGATACATGAAAAAATAATTAAAAGACAACAGAAGAACAGTTATTAAAATGGTCATTGCTTCCTGTGTTGTCAAATGTAACATTCTGTGACTGTAAGGGCCAAAATGATGTTTTATCTAGAGTATTACATTTTCTTTCTGATGAACACACCTTCCCCTCAGTTTTTGCTCAGTTCTGGTGTATAACTCATGTGGAAACAAAATGAGACTTACAAACAGAAGAAAGATTGGATCATAACTTCTCCAGGCAGCATTTCATATATTATGGGAATGAAAATTTCCAACCCATCTTATTTGAAATCCACAATCTTTTACCAAGTCGACACTCCTTCTTCACTCTTGTAGGTCTCTGTTGCCCTGCTATTTTTTTTAACTTCTGCTCAGTTCTCTCTGGTTTCTTTCATTGTCTTCCTCCAAAGCCTTGAGGGCAACTTTCACTTACATAGAACCTTGAACCTCAGAGCTCGCTGTGGGCTTCTCTCAGTGTTCCATAGCCTTTCAACTTTCAAGTTCTCCAAAGCATCACTCTTTCAGAGTATTTCCCACATGGCTTACATGTTACCGTCCATTTTTCAGGTACAAAAGCTTATGGGCCCTGCACTCTGGTGGTGTAAATCTTTTTAGGGTTACAATTATATGACCAGTCCTGCAGTTTCTACATGCACTCTATGTGTTCTTGTCAGTGGTGAGGTTCATCAAGGAAACCAGTTAGTGTCTAATCTTCTCTAAAGTGATGCCCAGCAGAGTGCTTTGCACTTGGATAAAAAGTAGAACAACCATTTCAGCATGGAGTTGAGCATTAATTTTTAAAAACAGAGTAAAGAGAAGAGCCATCCAGGTAGCCTTGCGTAGAAAAGCAGTTGATGCTTCTATCCACCCCCCCCCAGCCTTATGTTTACTGATTTCCCATATGAATACTGGCAGTCCTCACAAAGAATGACTCATGGCCACAATTACATGGTGCTTTGAGGTTTTTGTGGATACAAACTTTATTTGAAAATGCTAGAAACCATACAGCACTCAAGCTGCATCTCCATGTTTTTTTGAGCTATGCCTCCAACCCCTTTTATTTTTGCTTTTGGAGACAGTGTCTTGCCAAGTGGTCCAAGTGTACCTGTGGTCCTCCTACCACTGGCTCCTGAATGCTGGAATTATACTCTTGTGCCACCACGCCTGGCCTCTTCCAGTGCTTTGTCAGTCCTTTTGTTAAATGGTTTTTGGGAGGAAAACAAATTAGAAAAAGGAATGTGATGTCCATGTCATCGGTGGCAAAATTTATTCCCATCAATGTCATTGATTTGAAGAGATTGAAACAGTTATATTTAGGTGATTTTAATTTCAGCTCATACTATGTGCAAATTTATTATATACACATTATGATCACAATCGACATTGAGAATTTTTACCAGTACATGGCACAATTTAATTTTTATTTTTTCTATTCCCCTGTCCCCCAAATCTGCCAACACCGAATACATAAGCTTTGTTTCCTTTTTTAATATTCAACATTTTCCCCTTCTTTACTTACCCCTAACTCCTTTTCCCTTTGAATATTTTCTTACTATTTCAGAATACCTATCATACATTTTATAAATCACTTATATCTTCAGTTCCTAATACCAGAGAAGAGATACAGTATTTACACATCCATGTCCTATTTATTTCACTTCCATGTATATCATTAAGGTACATCAATTTGAGTACAAAGGACTCATATTATTCTTTATGGCAGAGTGATCTCCATCTTATTTATTTTTTAATGCATTTTCTTTATCCATTCTCTGGTTGATGAGCATTTGGGTTGTTTCTGAGTTTTGGCTATCACAAACTGAGAAGCTTTAAATATAGGTGGACATGTGTCGCTGTGATACAACACTTTTAATTCTTCCATGTATATACTTAGCAAGGGAATAGTGGGGTCAAATGAGACTTCTAATCCTAGTTTTTTGAGGAATCTCCACACTGATCTCCACAGTAGTTGGACCAGTCTGCATCCTCAGCAACAGTGGAGAAGGATTCCTTTTAGTCCCCCTGCAGCCTTGTCAGCATTTGTTATTTTTTTTTTCATGATAACAGCCACTTTTCATGGAGTGAGATGGAATTTCAGTGTTGTTTTCATCTATATCTCTCGAATGGCCAGTGTTTTTTGGACATTTCTTCAAGTATTTCATAGCTGCTGATAAACAGGCTTATCTTAGATTTCTCATGTTCTTTTGAAGTAAAAATCCCATGTCTTGAAGTTTTTCAACTATGCTTCAGTCAACCATTAATATCTAAGTATTTGCATATTAAACATCCTCTAATGTCTCATCAGTTATATTCATTCTCAGCTTTTTCAGGTAATTATTGAGAGAGACATATCTAAATAAAGGCTGGCAAGACAATCTGCTTATATTGTTTTGCAAATGTTAAAAGTCCACAGGTATGACTTGTTGAATAGATTGACTAGTGAATTAAATTAAAAGGTAACAAAAACAGCTTTCACTAAAATGGCATTAAAATCCATAAGTGTTCTTCAATTCACTGGATAAATACTGGGCATAGTATCCACCAGCAATCAGTACCACATACCACAATGCTGGGCGTGGTGGCTCACCCCTGTAATACCAGCATTCAGAAGGCACAGGCAGAAGGATTGCTGTGAGTTTGAGGCTTGCCTGGGCTACATAGTGAGCTCAGGGCCAGCCTGAACTACAAAGTGATACCCTGTCTCAAAAAAAAAAAAGAAAGAAAGAAAGTGCATATGACTATATATATTAGTTCATATTGAAATAAAAGTCATTTGTGTTGACTTTATGTGAAATAAATAAAAATATAGAGAATGCATAAGATTTTAGAAATGCTCACAAAACTTTACAGATTGCAGAGCAAAACTCCTGGACAGAATAAAACAAGTAACTAAGAGGAGACTTTATTTCAAGCTAGAAGAGAGAAAAGCTAAATCTCAGTATGAGCTCAATTCTTTGCAACAACGTTCCTGGGAGGTTTCAAAAGTTGGAAGACTGCCCAATTCAAAAATGGGCAACTGAAATGAACAGACACTTCTCAGAGGCAGAAATCAAAGCAGCCAAGAAACACATGAAGAAATGCTCAACATCTCTGGTCATTCGAGAGATGCAAATGAAAACAACATTGAGATTTCACCTCACTCCACAAAGAATGGCTGCGATCACAAAGTCAACCAATGATAAATGCTGGTGTGGCTGTGGGGAGAAAGGAACCCTTCTCCACTGTTGGTGGGATTGCAGACTTGTGCAACCATTGTGGAGATCTGTGTGGAGATTTCTCAGAAAACTAGGACTACGGGTCCCATTTGACCCTGCTATACCCCTGCTAGGAATATACCCAAAAGAACTTAAAAACTCAC
>PVIC010003375.1:0-60323 GCA_004025085.1 Thryonomys swinderianus
ATGAGGGGAAGGAATAAATATGATACAGAAAGAAAATAAAAGAGCATGTATAAGGGGGGAGGAGGGGGGAGTGGGTAGGGATATGGGTAAAAATGAGAATTAACTTGTGGCATATACTGGTACAAATTTCCCAATGTTATATGTGATTTTGAGATGTATATAAATTGTACCAATAAAGAATTCAATTAAAAAAAACTGTATGCATCTCTGGTAGCTGTAAGCAGTGCTTTTTTATGGCTTGAATTACTTTTTTTAAAATGAAATGACAATTCCTTCATAAATGAACTGAAGAGTATTTGTAGTAAATAGTTTCTTCCTTTGAGCAGAGAGGTTTGGGGATGTATTTCTATTGTTTCTTATGTAGCAAGTGAAAAATATTCCCAAATCTTTTGCCTTCCAACATCCATTATAAAGACATATAAAGCCAAATCTACTCTTATGCAAGTGACAAACTCCCTCAAAGTATAATTTGTACCATTTTGAAAACACTATTTTTCATATGTTAGGATTTGGTGACTTCCTTCCTGTTACATTGGAAAAACAATCAATTCATTGTTTTAGAACCAGAAAGCATGTTGGCACTTGGATTAATAAATTTTATGGTTAAAAAATTAAAAAAGAATACTAACTCTGAAGTAGCCTATTTTAAACTGTGAGCTAGCTGTTTTCTGAATTTGTATGCTAACTTCTTTATCTTTATATAGAGCTATGAAAGAACTCCACAGTAGAAAGCAAGAGATTCTAAGTTCTGTGTGAGTACTAGCTTTAGTTTAATTAGTTTTTGGGAAAATATTGGCTCTTTTGGCTTCAGTTCTCACTACTATAAAAGGAGACAAGATAGTCTTCAGATCTTCTAAACCTGTAATGAATCTGTGATTTCACAATCCAAAGGAAGTAACAATAAAAGATAGTTTAAATTCATAATGAGTATTTGTGAATTCTGGTTTTAACTATCATAAGGAACAGTTGCTCATGGTAAAGTTTCAGGAAGTATATTTGCCTCTGATGTTTTATAAATAAAATGTTCCCTAGAATGCCTCTTCTTAACTAATACCATCTTTCTTCCTTAACTTTTCCAGGGTATTACATATACTGGCAACTGAATCTGCTTTTAATGATATATATCTTTTCTCATTGAGATTGTTTTTCTTCTTTTTTATTTTTATTTTTTTTTGTTTCTTTAAAAAAAAAACAGGGTCTTGCTATGTAGTTCAGGACAGCCTTGAACTCAATATATATCCCAAACTGGCCTTGAACTCACAGTGATCCTCCTGTTTCAGTCTCCCAAGTGCGAGGATTACAGGTATGTGCCATCACACTGAGCTGAGATTGTTTTTCTTAAATGTAAAAAATGTATTTTTACCATAAAAATGAAATGGTTATACATTTTTACTACATTTTTATCTCTACAAATATGTAATAAAAAAGAAAATGGTTTCTATATACCACACAATATGTACACTACAATAGCTTATAAATACTTTGCATATAATTATACTGACTGATCCAGAAGTCTTATAAATTTTTAATGTTTATCTGTATTTTATACATAAGGAAATATGCAACAGATAGCATAGGACCACCACCGGAATACATAGTAATCACCCAACAGGTCAAAGATAAAAATCCTTTTCTACCCTCCTAGTGAATGACTTTATGCTTAGCTCAATTCTCCGACCATTACCCATCTCTAAAATTTTCCTAGTATAAGTTTCTAAATATCTTTATAGCACTGACAAATTTTAGATAGCATCACTATCAACACCAAAAATCACAAGCAAAAGCTTAAGAATAATATGAGTATAAAGTAAGACAAAAGACTAATCACCTTAATATAAATTTTTGGAACAAATTCAAAAGACATAAAGGTAGGACATCTATAAACCAGTAATAGAAAAGTGAGCACAGCATATGAGGTGGTCATTCATATATGAGGAAAGAAAATCTAATAAATCTATTTTAAAAATTCAAACTCATTAATAATAAAAGAAATACAAATTGATGCTAAAATAAATACCTTTTTCACATGTTGAAGACAAAAGAAATTTAAAGGATATGAGAGAAGATGAGATTACCATTATCATGTGCTTCTGTGGAAGAATTTTATATATTACCAATGGAGATTGAACCCAGTGCCTCTTCTATACCAAGTACACACTCTACCACCCTATACCATCAGTCCAAGCTACCAGGAATTTAAACGATTGAGTTATTTCATAGAAAGCATTTGGGGATATTATGTGTTTTGAGAGTTTTAAAAATGTTTCATACTGCTTGGCCCAGTAATTAGTAATTATCTTTCTAGGAGTGTTTTCTAAATGTATATATGTGAAAAAAATGATTTTCTTTACAAATACCTATAACAGGAGAGGGAGGGAGGGAGGGAGAAAGGAAAAAAACCTAGATATCTAAAATTAAAGAAAATATTAAATGAATAAATGATGGCACATCCAAGGTATAGAAAATTTTACAGAGTCATGTTATGTGTGCACAGTTTTCAATAACATGTGAAAAGATTGATAAGACAGCGTTGGAGGTGGGAGCAAGTTACAAAGCTATATACACAATGTGCTTTCAAGAACATTAATATTAAGGTAGATCAGAGACCTACATATGAAAACTGAAATCACTCAGAAGCTATACACCTGAACTTTCTGAAATGATAGCAGAAATAAATAATGATAGATAGGTTAATAGATAGATGATA
The DNA here is from genome assembly GCA_004025085.1 of Thryonomys swinderianus. Lineage (NCBI taxonomy): Eukaryota > Metazoa > Chordata > Mammalia > Rodentia > Thryonomyidae > Thryonomys > Thryonomys swinderianus. Next base: position 2,708 of record PVIC010003375.1, read on the forward strand.
GATAGATTTATATAAATACATATGTATTAGGCTATAAAGAAAATAGTCTCTCAGATTAAAAAAAGAAATAAAACAAAGTATATACTTAATGAATCTAGAGTGAATGCAAATATAGAAATGGAAGAACTAAGGAAAATAATGGGATACAATGAATGCCCAACATAATAAAGAAGTGGAATCCATGAAACAGATTAAAACAGATATCCAGGAGATTAAAAATTACATTGAATGAAAGCAAGAACAGAATATCAGACCTAGAAGTCAGGATTATGGTTAGCGACCACAAAAAAGAAAAATATCTTTAAAATAGCAAAGGGAGGGCCGGAGATTTAGCTCAGTGGTTCCAGCACCTGCCTAGTAGGCACCAGGTCCCTGGTTTGATCCCGGTAACCACATACACATACAACAATACTGAGTATAGTGACTCACACCCACCAGCAATCAGTACCATGTACCACAAATACCGGGCTTGGTGGCTCAAGCCTGTAATTCCAGCACTCGGAAGGCAGAGGCAGGAGGATTGCTCAGTTTGAGGCTTGCCTGGGCTGTACATAGTGAGCTCAGGGCCAGCCTGAACTACAAAGTGAGACTCTGTCTCAAAAAAAAAAAAAAAGCAAGGGACCATGAAAAAAATCAATCCAACAGCTACAAGATGATGCAAAGAATAACACCATAAAATTGATGGTAATCAATAAGAAACCAAGAGATAGCACAAATGTCATGAAAAACTTGTTCTCAGTAATGGCAGAAAACTTCCCAAACATAGTAAAAATATTTGATATACAAATAATTGAGCCATATAGAACCCAAATAGCCATGACCAAAAAAATCTACACCAAGGCACATAATAATCCAGATTTCAGAAATTCAGCACTAAAACATGGCATTAAAAGTAGTTAGAGAAAAGAAACAAACCACCTATGAAGAAAAACTCATCAAAATCACAACAAATTTCTCAACACAGTCCATTAAGTCGAGAGCTTAGAATGAAGTATTTCAATCTCTGAAAGAAAACAACCTCCAACCCAGATCGACCTGTACATTAAACTATATTTCAAAATCTATGCCAGTTTTTCCTTAAAGGACTAATATCTAGAACCTATAAAGGATTCAAAAGATAAGACCCCTCAAATTTAAAGACCCAATCCAAAAATGAGCACCTGAAATGAATAGACACTTCTCAGATGAAGTTGTAGAAACAGCAAATAAATATGTGAAAAAAATGTCCAACATCACTGGTCATTTGAGAGATACAATTAAAACACTGAGATTCAACCTCATTCCAGAAAGAATAGCTGCTATCAAGAAATCAGCCAACAATAAATGCTGGCAGCCCTGTGGGGAAAAAGGAACCCTTATCCACTGCTGGTGGAAATGTAGACGGGTGCAACCACTATGGAGATCAGGGTGGAAGCTTCTCAAAAAACTAGCATTAGGGATCCCAACCCAGTTACTCCCCATCTGGTCTCTTCCTAAAAGGCATCATACCACAGTGATATACACGTCACGTAGCCATGTTTATAGTAGCACAGTTCATAGTAGCTCAATCTTGGAAACAACCCAAATCCCCACCAACTGATGACTGAATAAAAAGATGTGGTTTTATTATACAATGGAGTACTACCCAGCCATAAGGAATGATAAGCTTGAGACACTTCTAGGTAAATGAATGTACCTTTAGACCATACGCTTAAGTGAAATAAATCAGACAAACGTGTAAATATCACATTGTCTTTGTGGTATAGAAACTTAAAGTGTATATATGGACCAAAATATGTAAGATACCATGAAATAAGAAGAAATTCTTCAAAAGGAAAAGAGAACTAGGAAAGGAGGGAAGGGAAAAGGAAGGAAGGGAAAAGAAAAATGAGAAAAGAAGTATGAAATGGGAATAAAGCCTTATAAATAAAGAGAAGGGCTGAAAGAAGGGGAGCAGACTGGGATAAAAGGAATCAAGATATATCTTTATAAATAAAAATTTCCCATGATGGATGTGATTTTTATCTCTATACAAATTGTGTCAATAAAATTAATCTTAAAATCTAAAGTCATATCTTTTCAAAGAAATGAGTGTTTTTATAACACAAGGTAGGCAAAGATGTAGAATGTAGAAAGTGATAAACACATAAGAAAAATTTGACAAATTAGACTTCATCAAAATTTAAAACATGTGCTGCTCAAGAGACAGCATTAAGTAAAAGAACAGGCAATCCACATATGTACAGAAACTATCCCAAATCCTAAGTCTGACAAGGACTCACAGAACCTGCAATGAATTTCTATAATTTAATAACTGATTGAAAATGGGCAAAGGCACAGTAGGTGCTTCACAAAGGAAAACATACAAATGACAAATAAGCACATTAAAAATTGTTCCACATCATTAGCCATCAGAAAAGCATAAGCTAAAATTCCAAAGAGATATCAAGAGCCAAAGAGCCACAAGAATGGCACAAGAAACAGCACACATGTGCTCTTTGCCCCAGCAATTTCACTGCCAGACATTTACTTGAGAGAAATTAAATGTTATGTCCACAATAAAAGATTCCACAAGGTTCACACCACTACTAGTTCCAATAGCCAAATAACGGAGTCAGCTCAAGTGTTTGTCAGTATAAGAATGAACTAGCAGTGATCTGTTTATCCAGTGAAAAAGTACTCAGCTTTAAAAATGAATATAAACTACTTACTTAAATAACAAAATGGATAAGACTCACAGACATGATACTGCATGAAAGAAACAAGACAACATACTGAATTATTTCATTTGTATAAACTTCTAAAATAGACATTAAGTAAACAACAAAAAAAATAAAACAGTGATTCACTCCCCCTCAACTGTGGAAGAGGAGAATCAAGAGAGTATCAGGAAAGAGACAAGAATTTTCTAGGTAGATGAAAATTTTCCCAACATGTTAGTGTGTATGTATTAGCCTGACAATGCCTCCATAACAAAAGGACCACAGTCCAGGTGGCAGCAGAAATTCATTTCTCACAGCTTTGGAGGTGGAGAAGTCCAAGATCAAAGTGCTGGCAAGGCAGGTTAATTCTGATGTCTCTTCTCTTAGCCTGTAATCACTTGGCATTGCTCTGTAGTCTGTGCATGTGGGATAGGAATAGGGGAAAGAGACCTGGTTCTCTTTCTCCTCTTTAAAGGAGTCCATCCCATCCCTATGAGATTAAATCTCCATCCTCCTGACCTTTTTAAACTTTTCTTTACCTCTTTATTGTTCTGTCTCTAATTGTAGTCACATTGGAGGTTAAGCCTTCAACATATGAATGGGTAGGGAGAGAGAGCTGAGTCTATAACAGCATGGTTGTATAAAGAGATTTGTCAACATTGTATAGTTAAGATTTTTCTTTCAATGTTTATAGATTCTATCAGGAATTTTTTGTTTAAACAAGTAATAAAATAAGGGTTGGAGTGGGGGTTGAGGAATAGAGGTGATGATATAGGAGACATATAATTCTCAATTTGCCAGAAATCAGATGTGCTAAATTCATATTCCCTAAAAAAAAAGAGTGAATTCCAAAGGACAGCAGAGGTTAAGAGTAAAAAGGTTTATTGAAACATAACTCCTGAGAGACAGTATAGGTCCCAAAAGTGGTTGCCACTAAGGCACTCTGTTAGGGGTAACTCACACAACAAAGTCATAATATGGGTACAACATGAGTCAAACTACCATAAATGTAGCCTTTTTGTTAATGTTGATCCAATAAGGCAGAGAGTTATGTAGCAAGGATACGTGGAAAGGACAAAGGGACTTTTGGGCAGGGACGAGTCTGGATCCTCTGGTCATTTGCCTGGGTGACTGGACTTTGCTGGACCAATTGACCCCAAGTTATTCTTTATCCCTCAAGGAGGTATGCAGTCCTGATCAATGCAACTTTATCTTGAGGCCTGGTCTTCAACAGCTTTGGTATGGTCTTGTTTTTTGCACTGACTCTCTCAAGGGTACATCCCTGTCTGACTGCCCATTAATTTCTATCTAATTTAGCTTCCTATAAGAGAAGGAATAACAATTTATTGAAGTAATTATTAGAATATTGAATGATTTTGAATTTAGATAATATATACATAAAAGTGAAGATTTATTATTCTACCTATTTTGTAAGCCATTCTCTTTATATAGTTGAGATTTTCTTAATAATATAATAAACAATTTAATATGTCAGAAAAATTGCATGTGTCAGTGGACAATACTTTGTAGTGACATTCTACAAACTTCTGTGTGACATCCTCTTGAGTTAAGCTCCACCTTGGTAGTTCGTATTGTGTGTCCAAGCCAGGTCACTACTGAACTTCATTTAACTCACCTAAAGAGGTTCCATTGCTTCTGCTAACTTGGATTCAATCATCTCACTGATCTCTTCTTTAATCAAGTCTTTCACTGAGGACAGTATTTCTGTTTTGATCTCAGAGATGAGTTCTGCTTTCCATTTTACTAGATCTGCTTTAGTTACCATCTCCAAGAGTCCTGGTGTTTGAGTTTCAGTTTGCCCTATTTCCCTTTTCTCTGAATTTCCCTGTGGTGGTGATCTTTGTGTCTGGTTTTTTGTGTATTTTCCCATTTCTACTCTTTCGTTGTTTTAATGCTCTTCTTTGACTGATGACAGGACAATGTTTGTTGCAGGTCTCTTTCTATTATCTGGGGCCCTTTGGAAGCAGCACTTTAATGGGGGGTCCCCCTTGAATCTGTAATAACCCTTGAGAGTTCTCACTCCTGACACATCATGGTAGGTATTTGAGCAGAACAATCACATCATGTTTGTTACCATAATACAATAAATGCCAATATCAGAATTAAACACAGTAAATAAGATAAAAAGGTTTATTAGATTCTATACTGGATACTTTGAGCTTATGAGTTACCTCTATGCCTGACTCCTCACTGCAGAGCTCCGGGATACAGTGGGCTGGTGGGCGGCCTTCAGCCCACTGGAAATGGACTGCACCCTGCAGCTGGGTCCACGTGCTGCTCCCTCAGTCCACCGGAAGCAAGGCACGGCAGGGCCTCATCCGCTGGGTCCGGTCCGCCCGTGGCTGTTCCCTCAATCCGCCGGAAAACAGGGCACAGCGGGGCCCACAGCTGCTGGGTCCGGTCCTCCTGCTGCTGGTTCCTCAGTCCGCTGGACACATGGCACGGCGGGCCCGGAGCTGCTGGGTCCAGTCTGCCCTCTGCTCATTCCCCAGTCCGCCGGAAACACGGCACGGTGGGCCCGGAGCTGCTGGGTCTGGTCCGCCCGCCACTCGTTCCCCAGTCCGCCGGAAACCTAACTCACCTAAAGAATGCATTTATTAGGTGTTCATCAGGTAAAAGTTTAGTTACTATGATGGGTTTAGCTCAGAGGGTCACCAAAGGCTTTTTAGGTCATAAATGCTCTGTGCGTGTGTGTGTGTGTGTGTGTATGTGTGTGTGTGTGTGGTACTGACAACTAAATCCAAGCCTTCATGTTGAGCTGTATCCTCGGTTTGTATGTATGTATCTATGTATTTAGAGTCAGGACTTTCCTAAGCTATTGAATTGATTAGGCAGGCTTGAACTTGCAATTCTCCTACCTCAGACTCCTAGAGTGCTGGATTTTCAGCTGTGTGCTACTATGGCTGGCTAGTTGTCATTATTTTTTAACATTTATATCTTAGGTTTACTGTTTCTACTTGTGGGTGTAATATTCAACTGGCCAAGACAGTAATCATCTTTCAGTAGATTTGTTTTCTACCAAAGTCTGTTTAGTAAGATTTCTGAAAGAATAATATGTTAAAGAAAATAGATGAAATACGGAGAATTTTATGGAAGGGCTCTACTTCAAGAAATAAAAGAAAATACTAATACAAATGAACAAAATACAAACAAAATTGTTTTCAGTATGAAAATCCAGTAAATGATTCTAAAGATAGATTAAACTCAAGCTGTAGTGAAAATGAAAATGGTTCATTATAAATATGAAGACTGTAGTACAATGGGAATAAAAGAATAGAAAGTGCAGGAAAAACATGAGACATATAGTATAGAGTAAAAAGGTCAAACACATATTTACTCAAAGAGCCAGAAAAGGAAGAAATAGAAAAGAAGGTAATAACAATATTTGAAGAAGGATTGGCTAAGGATTTGCAACCAAAAAAAGCAATCAGTGTAAAATATCAAGGTTTAGGCTAACAAAAATCTAAAATCCCAAGCAGAATGTAAAAAAAAAAAAATTATAGTCAAACTTCTGAAAGTGAGAGATAAAGAGAAAATCAAAAAGCAGCCAGAAGAAAAAAAAAGCATTATCTTCAAGGCCTCAAGACTTACAGTGGACTGTTATATAGAAGCAATGAAAGCTATAGATTTAATAGCAAGCCATGTTTAAGATGCTATGGGAAACTGCCAGCCTAGAATTCTACAGTCAGCTTATATATCCTTTAGGGAAAAAAATGAAATAACACTTTAGGACAAACAAAAATGGACCAGTAGACTTTTACTGAAAGACAATACTACTGCAAGTTTTCTGATAAATCAAAAGTACCCCCAAATGGAGGCAGGGAAATTCAGCAAGGAATTACCAGCAACAGGAGGGGGTAAAAAATGGCATGACTTATGAAAAATAACCTTTTATAAGATTTAAGGTTAAATACAGAAAAAAATCCATGACAACAAAAGCAAAATGTTGAAGATAGAACAAATGAAATTTTAGCTTTGAATCCTTATATTATCTGAGAAGTGCTACAAGTTTTAATTCATTTTAAACTAAAAAACCAAAGGCATATTTAAGTGCATATCATAACCATTAAAGTTTTCAAACATAAATATGTAATAAGTAAACACTGAGAGCTTAAGAAATGTTAAAGTGAGATATATAATATTTCTTTTTCCATTTTAAATGGAAGAGAATTCTAGCATCTTTAGGTTTATTTGGATGACGGGGGTAGGGAGGAGAGAGGAATTTTAAAATTAAACCACAAGTGTGACACATACATTTTATATTTATATATATTTACATATATATTCTTATGTAACTTTTATTTAAATCCATGAAGTTACAGAAGAAAAATCACCCAGTGTAGATACTTTTTAATAGAGTTTGATGATACATGGAAATTATTTCCAAGGAAAAAAAGTAACTTCAACAACATAACTAGTTCTGGAGAAGCTGCTTTGCTCTCAGAAGCTGAAACAGTCAGAATAATTTAATGCAGAGGTGAGAACAACAAAAATTACTTTTTAGGAGATGAAGGGAAACCAGTTTTACTTCTGAAGGTGATGAAGGATCACATTTACTCAAAAGATGATGGTTCCTAACTCGGAGAAATAGTGTAAAAGTCTACTAGAATTTAGAATTTTTATACCTTAGTATTAAATCTTCCATGCCAAGCTCATAGAGAGGTCTTTACTAGAACGTAATTACAGCCAGTCTCTAGAAGAGGGTGGGTTATGATCTGTGTGTGCACGCACACCCACACTGCCATGAACTAGCTTATCGCCAGAGTTGCACTTACTGAAATTTCATGAGAATAAGTATTTCTCTGAGAAAGGGCCAGCAGTATATTTTTAACAAAGCATGTTAACTGATTAATATGGAAAAATTTTTAAACTAGTACATTCTTGGGGCCAGAGGATTAGCTCAGTGGTTCCGGCGCCTGCCTCGCAAGCACAAGGACCTGAGTTCGATCCCCGGTAACTACATATAATGCTGGGTGTGGAGACATGCCCACCAACAATCAACACCGCATACCACAATGCTGGACATGGTGGCTCACGCCTGTAATCCCAGCACTCGGGAGGCAGAGACAGGAGGATTGCTGAGTTCGCGGCGGCTTGCCTGGGCACCATAGTGAGCTCAGGGCCAGCCTGAACTACAACGCAAGACCCTGTCTCAAAAAGAAAAAAAAAAAAAAAAAAAAAAAAAAAAAAAAAACTAGTACATTCTCAATCTACTTAGGCCATCTGCAAACAACATAATTCATCACTTACTGAAAATTAAGTCATCATTATAGTTACCACAGGTTATCTTCATATCCTGCAACAATCTCAGGGACTACACAAGTGCTAAAGGAGCTCGACCACTGTTCTGTTTAAGTCTCCTGATTGTTGTAGTTTTCCTGCTTCTTCCTTGACTCCAGCCCATCACCACTGCTGTCACCTTTTGCAGGTTTTTCTGATCTGTGTGAACTTGAAAGCCCATCCAAACATAGTAGACAGGGCCTTTAGGGAGGCCTTAGATCCTTGATTGAAGGGTGGACACAGAAAGCACATGGGTGGGCCGGAGGGTTAGCTCAGTGGTTCCGGCGCCTGCCTTGCAAGCGCAAGGTCCTGAGTTCGATCCCTGGTAACCACATATAATGCTGGGCATAAAGACATGCCCACCAACAATCAACGCTGCATACCACAATGCCGGACGTGGTGGCTCATGCCTGTAATCCCAGCACTCGGGAGGCAGGGACAGGAGGATTGCTGAGTTCGCGGCGGCTTGCCTGGGCACCATAGTGAGCTCAGGGCCAGCCTGAACTACAATGCGAGACCCTGTCTCCAAAAAGCAAAAAAAAAAGAAAAGAAAAGAAAAAGAAAGCACATGGGCTTTCAGGAAAAATCACTTCTTTCCTTGACTACTTCAGGGTTTAGGCTGGAATTTCACAAAGCTTCAGTTTCCCTATAAGTAAGCCACATGGAAATGAAAACCAAATGCTGGTGATGACGCACATAGCATCAGAAGATGCTTGGGTCAGAACCTCGGCCCTCACTCTCCAGGGAATTCATTCTGTACAGTTCCCCAGTGGAATGGCATAGGGTGGGTTGAGAGATGAGCAAGAGTAGAGTTGAGCCACAATTAGGAAGCTGAGAAAGGCTGAGTCACCCTGTGCCACCTCATTTTGTTCTCACAGTTGGCCTCTGCAGCACATATTGCAGGCTTCATTTTACAGTTAAGGGGAAAATCTAACAGGAACAAAGCAAGAAAAGCAAAGAGAGCTAAAGGAACTTGCCAAAAATCCCACTAGAAAAGAGCAGATAAAGCCTTGTATGTCTCCTTTTTTCTCCTCCCACCATGTCAAAGCTTTGAGAATTGACTGGAAAAGACCAATGCTGGGGCTTGTACTATGATGGAAACAGCTCCAGCACTGGGGCAAAGTTGCTGTGGCTCTGTAACTACACGGACGAAAACCACAGCATAATAATGGAAAACCCTCAAAAGAAAAGGTGAGCAATATTTTTTTATTGAACTCTTTATTAGTACATTTTATATACAGTTCACAATCATGCTCAATACTGCAGAATTTGTACCAGTATATGACACAAGTTAATTCTCATTTTTACCCATATCCCTACCCACCAACAACCCTCCACCCCTTATATACAGGTTATTTGTTTTTATTTACAATTCGTATTCATTCTTTCCCCTCATAATGTTCCCCTACCACATTCCCTTTGAATATTTCCTATTTTACAAAATCTATCATACATCCTAGAATTCATTTACATTTACAGGTTCTCATACCAGAGAAAAGATATAGTATTTACATATCTGGGACCTATTTATTTCACTTATTAGTGTGCCCTCAAGGTGTATCCATTTGCACATAAATGAATGAAACTTGTCATTCTTTATGTCAGAGTAATACTCCATTTTATTGCACATCTTCTTTAGCCAGTCTCCAGTTGATGGGCATCTGGGTTGTTTCCAAGATTGGGCTATCACAAACAGCTGCTATGAACATGGGTGCACATATGTCTTTACAATATAAATCTTTTAATTCCTTTGGGTATATTTCTAGCAGGGGAATAGCAGGGTCAAATGGGACCTCTAATCCTAATTTTTTGAAGAATCTCCACACTGATCTCCAGTGAGCAATATTAAGTAATAAATAGTATATCTATGAGAAGGGAAGTATAAATCTTAAATGAATCTGAAGTTTTTACATAAGTGATATTTTTAAACTGTCCCTAAGAGAAATTGTGGGTGACCACCAAGGACATTAACTGTGTGAAGCATACAGCAAGGCAAAAACAGTGGACTTGAATCCCTGAAAATGTTTGTGACCAAGAATCACATAAATTTGCATAAATTAGCTTGGACACGTTGGTTAGACCCTATTGGTAAATGGCAAGTGTGATTTACTTGTTTGATTTGGAGAATAAACAGAATAAAATAAAAGACTGTGGCTGCCCTTCTCTGAGAAAGATTATAAGAGAGGCTTTTATCAGGTTTAATTTGAATTATAAAGGAATTGGCAGTGGAGAAGTACATTTAACAGGCAACATAAAAGTGGACAGAAGAGTGAAGTACAAGAGGGACAGGGAGAAGTCAACTACTACTCATGAAAAGGCAGCAGCAGACCTCCCAGCTGAGGACAGAACCACTCCGAACCCAGAAACCCTGGAGAACAGCAAAGGAGATAGTTTTGGGGCCACTCTTGAGTTCTTCAGGAGTTGGTAAAACATCAGTGATAGATAATAAAATGTGATTAAGCCAACCACTCCTTCTGTAATGTACCCTGTAATTTTATACTACCAATTAAGCTTTGTGAAGACTAAAACTATTCTATTCTGTTTGTTTTCCTCTGCTATGAAAGACAACATTTCTTTCCACTTTCAATATAGTGGTTTTTGTTTTGATTCAATTTGGTTTGAGTCTTTTATCATCTAATACATGATATGTAGAAGACACAGATGCTGCTGAGAAGAAATTGAAGAAGATACAAATAAGTAGAAAGATACCCTGTGTGTATGGGAATTAATATTGCTAAAACAGCCATAACCACCCACAATGATCAACAGATATTATATAATGCATATCAAAAATCCAATGGCATTTGTCAAAGAAATAGAAAAAATAACCCTAAGATTGATATAGGATTACAAAGACCCTGAATAGCCAATGCTATCTCGAACATAAAGAACAAAGCTTGAGACGTCATGCTCACCCACTTCAAAAATCTGCTACAGAGTATGAGTAATCAAGATAGCATGGCACTGGAATAGAGATAGGAAAGAAATCAGTGGAACAGAAAGGAGAACCCAGAAATAAATCAATGAATTTATAGTCAACTGGTTTTTAACAAAGATACCAGGAACACTCAACAGTCTATTCAATAAATGGTCCAGAGAAAACTAGATATCCATATGCAGAAAGAACGAAATTGTATCTTATTTTTTATATACAAAAATAAACTCATATACAATTAAATAAAATAAAGACTTAATTATAAGAGCTAAACTACTAAAGAAAAATGGGGGGAAAGTCCCATGACATTGGTCTGGGCGGTGACTTGTTTGAGCACAGACAAAAACAAACAGAAACAAAAATAGACAAAATAGGATTATGTCAAATGAAAAAATCTTTGGCAGAGTAAAGAAAACAACAGCATGAAGAAATAATCTATGGAAGCTAATATATTTGTAAACTGTACACACACAAAATATATAAGGAAATGAAATAACTCAATAGCAAGCAACAGATAAACTAATTTTAAAATAAGTGATGAACCTAAATAGATATTTCTCAAAAGAAGACATACAACTCATCAACAGTATATGAAAAATGCTCAATATCACGAGGCATCAGGGAAATGCAAATCAAAATCACTACAAAATATCACATCATACCTGTTAGTTATGATCAAAAAGATTAAAGATAAATATTTGCAAAGATGTGCACAAAAGAAATTCTGAGCACACTATTGACATGAATATGAATCAGTACAGACATTATGAAAACAGTGTGGAGATTCCTCAGGAAATTAATAAAACTACCATATGATACAGCAGTCCCACTACTTGGGAGTAGTTATCCAATGGAAATGAAACCAGTATCTCAAAGAGACATCTGCACTTCCATGTTTATTGCAGCATTACTCACAACAGCTATAAATGGAATCAAGTGTCCACCAATGAATGAATGGCTAAGAAAATGTGATGTAGATACACAGTAGAATATTACTCGGTTTTTTAAAGAGGGATATTCTGTCATTGTGACAACATGGATAAACTAGAAGACATTATGCTCAGCGAATAAGGCACACACAGAAATACAAATGCCACATGACTTCACTTATACATGGAATCTCAAAAAAAGAGATGTCATAGAAGCAGAGTGAGATGGTGACTATCAAGGCTGGAGGCAAGGATGCAGAAGAGGAATGAAAAAAGATGGTCAGAGGACACAAAATGCCAGTTAAAAGTAAGTTCAAGAGATTCCAATATGGTGACTATAGTTAAAAATAATGTATTATTTTTTAATTACTAAGGGAGTAGATTTTAAGTAATCCTTAATACATATACACAATAAACATATGTTAAATGTATTGATTTAGTGACTCCATAATATATATGTATAAATATTTCAAAACAACATAGTGTATATGAATGTACACATTTTTATTCTCAATCAAAAATTAACTTTTAGAAAAAGAATTCTGGCATTCCATACCTTTTGACCTGAGAATCTAACAGATCTACCATCTCTGTGGATTGGTCTGATTCTGGCACAAAACCCAACAGCCAGGTAGCCAGTAAAGAGAAAAGAATTCTAGGACAATGATGTGTACTTAGGGGTGCAGACATGATTTCTTTGTCACAGGGAAGCTGAGTCTTGTCGGACTGTCAACCAAAGGACTTTTCAGTCTACTGAAAATGAACTTTATCTGTCTACCCTATCAAATTTTCCTTGGGATTACCTCTAATTATTCAAGAGAATCTAACTCAATGAAAACATGTTTTGGGGACAGATTGGTTGTCTATACCTTCTGTAAATAACCACTATTATTTCCAATTTCAGACAAGAAAACCAAGGTACAAGAGATTACATGACTTGCACAAGATCCTGATAGAATCCAAGCATGAAAACCATACAACCACTTGTTCCCTGCCCCTCCTCTGGGTCCTCTTTCTGCTAGAGGACCTATATCAGGTCAGTGGGATGTGCTCACTTTACTCTGTGACCATAAGCCTGTCCACAGTGCCTAGGGACACCCACATGGGCAGGCATAATAGCTAAGATTGCACAACCCAATGATGAACTCATGCCTAGACAATCTCAGTTACTATGAGGAAAGCATGTTCCCCTGAAATACACAGGGAAATAGTCTTTCAGTTGTTTTTAGCACAAACAGTATTCAGCTCTGTATCTGTACTCGTTTGAACCAACAGCCAAAGTTGCTTAATTTTGTTCCTCAAAAAAATGTGCTTTAAATAATAAATACAAGATTCCTAACCTAACTTCTGGAATACAACTTACTTATAAATTTAGGCTATAATTCATAAAAATGCCTATCAATGTTATAGAAATTACTGCATTTTGTAACCATGAAAAAAATCTTATCTAAAAGATAAACCCTACTAGAATTAAAGTCTTAAAAAATTAGCACCAATTATTCTTATCCATTCATGACTTGTGAAGAAATATGGGGTAGGAGAGGGTTTCTGGTAACTACACATGTCAACTGGTTCTTTTTTATTTGGCTGATTTAAGTCAGAAGAGGTTCATTCTTCCTTTTTTTTTGAGACAGGGTCTCACTTTCATAGTTCAGGCTGGCTCTGAGCTCACTATGTAGCCCAGGCAAGCGTCGAACTCAGCAATCCTCCTGTCTCTGCCTCCCGAGTGCTGGGATTACACGCGTGAGCCACACGCCCGGCACTGTGGTATGTTGTATTGATTGCTGGCAGGTGTGAGTCTCCACGCCCAGCATTGTATGTGGTTACCAGGATCAAACTCAGGACCTTGCGCTTGCAAGGCAGGCACCAGAACCACTGAGCTAACCCTCCGGCCCGGCTCATTCTTTCTTGAATCTATACAGTAGTGGAGAAGACTGCCTTTTCATAGGAGTTAAACCAATGTGATTCCCCACCTGTCTCCTGGTATATGGGTATAATTATATGTAAGGAAAAATTATGTCACTAACCACAGTGCAGCATGGGTACTGATCAGCAATGGGTACAGATTCAGGATAGTTCGTTCCACAGAAGAAATTAAGGGTTTAATCAGTTCACAGTTGAACATGAAGTCAAAAGATGTAGAACAGCCTTGACTATGAGAGATGAGTAAGAAAATAAGTAGATTTTTCCATCCTAGGATTGGTTTTGTTTCAGAAAAACAGAAAAGCTTTATTTTCCAAACAAAAAAATGAAGTAAGCTTTGTACAGTAAATACATTTGCTAGCCTATTCCTAACAAAAGCCCCTGTATGTTTGTTTGGGTTTCCTTGGATGTCCTGGGGATGGAACCCAGTAGCCTTTGAATTGAGCTACATCCTCAGTCATGCCTTTTAAGTACCCTAGGATGAACTTGAATTTGCAATCTTTCTGCCTCAGCCTCCTGGAGTGCCGGGATTACAGGAAGGTACCATGATGCTTTGCTTGCAGTTGTTTTAAAGTATGGCTTTTGGCAGGCCTATACATTTACTTAGCCTAAAGTGGAGAACACAGAACAACTCTACCTTTAGAGGATATACTTTATGAGAAATGGACACTACATTAAAAACATTCTTTTTATTTCCCTCTCATTGTGTTTGTGTATCATCTTTGTTTTACCCGCATGCTCACCAAGGCATTAAACCCTGTCTCTTGTCAATTCATGTGGGGGAGCCAATTACAGCAGGATGTTTTTGAGCTTGTAAGTTTATTAAAATTGGGATATTCTGACAAAGGGTTGGATGGCAGCAACCCAACCTCACTGCCTTTTCCTTCACTGTTTTCTTCAATCTTCTCTCGTTACCTATTATCAAATTAACTCAACATTCTCAACTGTAAGTTTTAGAAGCTAGGTTGTGCTGTGGTAAGAATCCAAAAATCCCAAAAGTATGAATTAATACAAACATTTATAGAATAGTCCTTCCTTGATGGACTTTGAGAATAACAGTCTAAGCTTCTCATTCATCTTTTTTTTTTTTTTGACAGCGTTTTGCTAAGCTGCTAACTTGTCCAAGCTAGTTTTTAATTTGTGATCCTCCTGTCTCAGCTTTCCAGATTGCTGGGACTATAATCTTATTTACTTAGAGCAATATCATATGCTGTGGTTCCCTAAAAGGTTCCATTTAACTTTGCTTTGGCTCAACGATTCCTAAATTAGTACGAGTTTCAGAACCAGCGATTTTTTTAAATTTTAGAGCCCCACTGACACATATTTTTGATCCAGTGGAATTCATGTGGGTTACAATTTTAACCAGCTTCACAATATCTTGGAAATTTTTCCAGGGTTGGAAACTACTACCCTAGTTCAGGGGTCAGCAAACCAGAGTCTCCAAATTAAATCCAACCCAACACTTGTTGTGTAAATAAATATTTATTGAAATCTACACAGGCTATTTTTTAGGACATTATGTAGGGTTGCTTTCAGAGTTTAATGGAAGAGTTAAATAATTGTGACAGAGACTATATGACCTGCAAAATATTATCTGTTCTTTAATAGAAAAAGCTTGCTGAACCCTGTGTGTGCCTATTTCATAACTAATTTCCATGAGACATTATTGTTATGGGAACTATGTTAGGCAATGTAGATCATCAGTAATGAAAATAATACCTGGGCTGAATTCTTTTTTTCTTTTAAATTGGTACATATTTGCAGTACATAATAATTATATTCATTATGGAGAGTTGGAACATGTACATAACTCATTTAAATTCTTTTTACTTCTCCTCCACCTTTCCTCTCCCTTCCCCTTTCCGTTCTGTCCCTCTATGTTGTATGAGAAAGGTCTTTTCGTATACAGAGGGTCATCAAATTTTATAATTTTTTCCTGAGTTATACTGACCTCAAGTGGTGAAAGTGTTCAATCACGTTTAAACTAATCAGCTGTTCTGTACAGCTATACTACTCTGCTGCCTTCTTGTTAATTACTAAAATTAGAGTCATCCTTAGGACTTTGGTGGAAAAGATTTGGAAGTCAGAATTTACTTGGCAGAGAGATCATGAATAAAAGACCTGAGAAAAGGTCAGTGATTTTTATGAGGGCTAGAATTGCCTCCTTCCACTGAGTCCCTTTTTCTTCAAAGACTACTCAGCATAGCATTTCCAATTAGATCATGCATTGCAAAGTGATGAAATTTCTCAGGTACTACTTGTGATGCTGTGTCTGTCTCTGATGTTGAAGTACAATTCTATTGATAAGGTTAAAAATCCCTAGTGCTTTGGGAGCTGTGTTGAAGGGAATGGGTCTCAAACAGGAACACAGGCTAAACTGCTCATGTTGGCAATGAGGAAACAGATGGGCTGTGCTGGAATGCTGAGCTCCCAAGGCTCTGCCTAGCCCTCCAGAGGGCACCACATCAAACTTCCATGGCCCATCACCACACTGAAAATGCATTAGCATCTGTGTGGCAGAGGCACAACTGTCTCACTGTTAGGAGTTGGAACAGCAGTAGATGACAGAAAGCGGGCCTCTCCTGGAATTGTTGACAAAAATTGAAGCGGACTTGGGAAGGGAAGAAAACCTGGGGACTACAACCATTGTCTTGGCTTGAAATCCATTTTGTCACCCACGCTGTAGCTGAGGCTGACCAGGAGAGCCAGAAAGAACCAGACTACAGAAGTAATGAGTTGTTGGGGCCAGCAACTCCTACCTGCAGGGGAGGGCAGCTGGGACCCATACTGGGACTCACAATGGAATCCTGTAGAGTCTGGCCTGGTAACCAGAAATCTCACTGAATCTCACTGGACCACACTGGGTTCACTGAAATCAATGGACTTGGCTCTGCATGCCGCTTCCCGGGTTGTATACCAATCATAGTAGAATGGCAATCAACTATTATTTTTCTCTCCTTTTACTTCTCTTTTCTTTTTAACTTCTCTCCTTTGTTCCTGTTTCTGTCTTCCTGTGCCTTCTAGCTCTATTTTTAATCTCTTTTTATCTCTCTATTCTCCCCAACCCCTTCTAAGTCTTCTCCCCAGAGGGTAAAGCCATTATATTGAAGGACTTACTATTTGTAAACATATTTTTAGTAGATCCTTCATTTCAATGTAACCATGTTTAGT
The DNA here is from genome assembly GCA_004025085.1 of Thryonomys swinderianus. Classification (NCBI taxonomy): domain Eukaryota; kingdom Metazoa; phylum Chordata; class Mammalia; order Rodentia; family Thryonomyidae; genus Thryonomys; species Thryonomys swinderianus. The sequence goes on from PVIC010003375.1 coordinate 19,648, forward strand.
TTATGGAGTTAAAGGTATCAAAATAATTGCTACCATAATCTCATTTCCTAATCTGTACTTGATGCTATTGTGATTGCTATTTGTATAAATTTGGTCAAGCTAACCTGATTGTTCCAGACAGTTGCTCTTCCTGGTTTATTAAGACTGAGATTGTTTAGAGTCTAGTATAGACCCTAAACCCAAAGACTAACTATACCAGGGAGCCAATCTAAGTAGACATTCCTGGGCCAGAGATTTAGCTCAATGATTCTGGCATCTGCCTGGCAAACACAAGATCCTAAGTTTGATCCCCAGGACCACATATCACAATGCTGGACATAGTGATTCAAGCCTGAACTGGCAACAAAAGAAGATCTGGAAAAAAAATGAAGTCAAAAGTAATATCTCAGATAACAACAGAGATAATGATCGTAGTGAAAGACACAGACAAAAAAATAGCTGAGCTCAGGAACTTGATGGAATCCCATCATAGGAAACAAATGGAATCTAATAAACAAATTCAAATGGAAATCCAGGAGATTAAACACTCTACTAAAACTCTATGCAGTAGAACCAGTGAATGTGAGGCAGGTGCTAGAACCATTGAGCTAAATCTCCAGGTACTTGAATGTGAGGACAGAATATCATGCATAGTAAGTAGGATGGCAGTTAGCAACCAGGAAAGATTTCTTAAAAATATCAAGGGACCATGAGAAATCAGTCCAACAGCTGCTTAATGATGCAAAAAAGAATAATATTAGACTGATTGGAGTCATTGAAGAAAAATGAGATAGTGCAAACAACATTGAAAAACTGTTCATATAAGTAATGGCAGAAAACTTCCTAAGTAGGGGGAAAGAACTTGACATACAGTTAAGTGAGGCATATAGGACTCCAGCTAGCCATAACAAACAAAAACACAAAATCCACACGTAGGCATATACTAGTCAAGATTCCAGAACCCCCCCACAAAAGAATGAAATATCTAAATCATTTAAAGAAACAATTCACATATATAGGAAGGCCCATCAGAATCTCAGAGGACTTTTCAACACAAACCCTCAAGTCAAGGTCAGCCTGAAATGAAGTATTTCAAGCCCTAAAAGAAAACAGTCTCCAACTTAGATTGATGTATCATCCAAAACTATCTTTCAAAATGCATAGGGAATTAAGATACTTCCATGACAAACCAATACTCAAAAAAATTCTAAATAATATCCTAGAAAAAGACAATGAGGTTCACAACTCCATGAGGCCCAACAGAATGAGGTCAGTATGCAAGGTGAGAAATTGAATAGAAAATGGGAATAAATAAAAAATAAGGAATAAATAAAAAATAAAAGACAAAATAGCTGGAAAAATATCACGGCAAGGATAACTCAACACTTATCGGTTATAACCATCAATGTTAAAGGCTTCAATTCACCAATCAAAAGAAAGACTGCCAGAATGCATTAAGAATCAAGATCCAACAATACAGAGTATTCAAGAAGCATATTTGATCCAGGAAGGAAACCATAGGCTGAAAGTAAAGGATGGAAAACAATTTTTCATGGCACAGAAGCAAGAGTGCCTATCTTATTTGTAAAGTAGATTTCAAACTAAAACTAATTAAGAGAGAAAAAGAAGATAACTGCATCCTTATAAAGGGAACAAGAGGAAAAGGTGACAATCACAAATATATATGCACACAATGCTAGTGCACCAAACTATATAAAACAAATACATATGAAAAATCAAATAAGCACTAATACAATAGTACTGGTGCTCGCTTCGGCAGCACATATACTAAAATTGGAACTAATACAATAGTACTGGAGGACCTCAATACTCCACAGTTACAAATAGACAGATCAACTAGACAAAAAATGAACAATGAAACATTAGAGCTGAACCAAACTTTTGAACAAATGGACTTAATAGATGTCCAGAGTGCTCCACCCCACAAAATCAGAATATATATTCTTTTCAGCTGCACATAGGTCATTCTCCAAAATAGACCACATGCTAGTTCATAGAATATGCTTAAATAAATGCAAAGCAATTGAAATTCTCACCTGTATATTGTCAGTCCCTAGTGCAATGAATTTGGAAATCAATAGCAAAAGAAATTCCAAGAACTTCACTAGCACATGGAAATTAAACAACACTCTCCTGAACAACCAATGGGTCACAGACAAAGTTAAAGAAGAAACCAGGCAGTTTCTACAACTAAACCATAATACCACTACAATACACTGGAATTTATGAAGCACAATGAATGCAGTTCTATGAGGGAAATGCATAGCAATGAATGCCCATATTAGGAGAACAGACCAATTTCAAATAAATAACCTAATGCTAAATCTTAAGCCCCTAGAAAATATGAGCAAGATAAACCCAAAGTTTATACAAGGAAGAAAATTATAAAGATCAGGGCAGAAATCAATGCCATGGAGACCAACAGGATAATACAAAAAAATCAATAAACCAAAGATCTAGCACTTTGAAAGAATAAATAAAATTGACCAACACTTACCTAACTTTATTAAAAATAGGAAGGAAAAGGCTCAAAGCCATGCAATATGAATGAAAAGGGCACAATAAGAAGCACAGCAGAAATCCAGAGAATTACCAACTCCTACTTTGAGAATTTGTACTCCAATAAAATGAAAAACATAGAGAAATGAGGGAGGGAGAAATGGACAGATTCCTAGACATATGAATTATCAGAGTTGAACCAAGAAGACATAATTCTAAACAACCCAGCATCAAACAATGAAATTGAAAATGTAATTAAATACTTACCAACAAACAAGATCCCAGGTCCTGACAGTTTCTCTGCAGCATTCTATAAGAAATTTATGAAAGAACTAATGCTACTATTTCTCAAACCCTTTAATGAAAACGAAAAGAAAGCAATACTCCTAAATTCATGTAGGGAAGCAAGTATTACCTTGATACTGAAAGCAGTGAAAGACAACTAAAAACGGAACTACAGGAGGGTTGGGGATTTAGCTCAAGTGGTGCCATGCCTACCTTGGAAGCACAAAGGCCAGAGTTCAATCCCTGGTTCCACAAAAAAAAAAAAAAAAAGGAACTACAGGGAAATTTTTCTTATGAACATAATGAACATAGATTTTAAAAATCGTCCATAAAATTCTCACAAACAGCTGGGCATGGTGGCTCATGCCTGGATTGCTGAATCTGAGGCTTGCCTGGGCTACATAATGAGCTCAGGGCCAGCCTGAACTACAAAGCAAAACCCCATCTCAAAAAAAAAAAAAAATTCTCACAAACAGAATACAGAGAATTATCAAGAAATACAGTGATTGGAGTTGAATTTGGCTCAGTAGTTCCAGAGCCTACCTAGCAAGCGCAAGGTCCCTAGTTCGATCCCCAGTAACCACATACAGCAATACTGGGCTTGGTGGCCACACCCACTGGCAATCAGTACCATATACCACAATGCTGGGCATGGTGGCTCACACCTGTAATCCCAACACTCGGGAGGAAGAGACGGAAAGATTGCTGAGTTCAAGGCTTGCCTGGGCTACATAGTGAGCTCAGGGCTAGCCTGAACTACGAAGCCAAAAAAAAAAAAAAGAAAGAAAGAAATTCAGTGATCAAGTAGGATTCATCCCAGGGATACAAGTATGGTTCCAGATATGTAAGTCAAGGCCAAAAACCATAAAATCATCTTAATAGATTCAGAAAAAGCATTTGACAAGATCTAACACTCATTCATGATTTTAAAAAAACTACAGAAAATTAGGATGGCCTTTATCTGAATCTGATAAAGGCCATCTATGAAAAACCAACAGCCCCATCATTCTAAATGGTCAAAAGCTGAGGTCTTCCACATTAAAATCAAGAAAAAAACAAAGATGTCCATTATCATCACTCCTATTCAATACAGTTCTGGAAATATTATCAGTAACTATTAGATAAGAAAAATAAATAAAAGGAATAAACATTGGAAAAGAAGTTAAATTATTATCATTTGTGAATGACATATATTCTTTATAGAAGACCCCAAACATTCCACCAAAAGACTTCTAGATTTAACAACTAGATTCAGTAGAGTAGCTAGATAAAAAATCAACTCCCATACTCAATAGCCTTCCTATATATGAACAATAGACTCACTGATAAATAAATTGCAGTAACAATTCCTTTCACAATAGCATCCAAAAAAATGAAATACCTAGGAATCAATGTAACAAAAGAAGCACAAGACCTCCACTTTGAAAATTACAGTACTCCAAAAAGACAGAGAGAGAGAGAGAGAGAGAGAGAGAGAGAGACTGAACAGGATATCAGAAGATGGAAAGTCATTCCCTGCTCCTGGGTAGAAAGAACTAATAGTAGTGAAAATGATCAACCTTCCAATACTCCTATATAGATTTAATGCAATCCCAATTGGAAATCCAACAGCATATTTCACTTAATTGGAGAAAACACTCCAAAAATCCATCTGGAACCAGAAGATATCTAGAAAAGAAAAAGCAATTCTAGACAAGACCATGGTGGGAGTATCACAATCTGCAACTTGAAACTATACTACAAAGCTCCTGTGATAAATAAATAAATTTTTAAAAGAAGCACAAAGGCCCAAGTTTGATCCCTGGGGGGGGGAGGGAGAGAGGGAGAGAGAGAGAGAGAGAGAGAGAGAGAGAGAGAGAGAGAGAGAGAGAGAGAGAGAGCAGGAGGGATGGAGGTTAAAACTAGACCCATATCCCTCACCATGTACTAAACTGAAACTAAAATGGATTAAAGATCTAAATATTAAAACAGAAACCCTAAACCGACTAGAAAGAGGGTAAAGAGAACACTTGAAGACATTGGCATAGGAAGACTTCATGAACAGAACCCAATCACCTGTGAATTAGCAGAAAGAATCGATAGCTAGGATTTATTCCCATTAAAATTTTATGCATAGCAAGAGAAACCATGAACAGAGGGAAACAACAAACCACAATATGGGAAAAAATGTGTTCTTCAAATAGAGGCCTATCATCTAGAATATACACAGAACTTAAACAAATTAGACCCCTTCAATTTTAGAGTCTATCCAAAAACGGGTATCTGAAATGAACACATATTTTTCAGATGAAGAAGTAGAATCAGCCTATAAACATGAAAAACTGTCCAACACCACTAGTCATTTAAGAAATGCAAATGAAAACAATGTTGAGATTCCATCTCAATCCAGAAAGAATGCTATGAAGAAATCTGTTGCCCAGCACACATATCCTTATAACAACCCACACAAAGATAGCCTCCAATCATAAACAGCCCCATAACACAGCCAACCCAATCACTTCAGACCATGTCACCATGAGCACACCTATCCCCTCGCGACGTGCTCCCTTTTTCCCTCCCATCCTCTACAAAAGAAAAAAACCCTACACGGAATAAAAAAGCTTCCTCCATCGACCAAGAATCAGTGTGTTGATTCTTGCAGCCCCCGCTCACCCTCCCGTCAACGCAACCCCACTGAATAACAAAACAAAGACCACAACAAAGACAACTGGCACCCAATCGTGAGGCACTGCTGTGGGTAATCCTCCCCCCTCTTGGGTGAGTACTCCATCCACTGTGGGAACACCCCCCCCACACCCCCCACCCCCGTCTCATACCCCCGGCTGATAACTGGCCCCCTGGCTACTCCGTCCATTGTGGACCACTCCTTTCGTGCCACTTGACCCCCATCCGTCTGGTCCACCTCTCCTTTTTGGACCCTTCAGGACCCCCGGTCTCAGACCCCTGGCTGGTTACTGGCCCCCTGGCTCCCATGTTTTGCAGAGCCCTCCTACAGCCCTCCCCTGCTGCTGTTTTTCTTTTTTTCCTATACTTGTTTCTCTCCACGTTCCCCCTCTCCGTGACACCCCCACATACCTCCATGCTATCCTCGCCGTTTCCTCTTTCTCTTCTTCCGTCTCTGTACTCTTCTTGTCTGTTTCCGTTAGGATCCTCCCATACAATGGTAACTTCCTATTTGGTGCGGAATTCTTTCAAAATGGCGCCGAGCCACCTCAACCGTCCCTCCCTCCCCCACCCCTTCTGATGCTCCACCCACACGCGCCCCTCCCCAGCCTCCTCACTATCCCCTCCCCTTCCCTATTCCTGCCCAATCCCAGAAGATGACTCTGGCCATGAGCCTCCCCCCCAATACCTTTGCGCCAATTGCATCCCCCTTGCAACGCCAGCCCTCGTGCCGCCCCATTAATAACCCTTCCCCCCCACCCTCACCTTGCGAGGCCTTCCCTGTTTACACCCAACGGAAAGGTCAAGTATATTGGGCACCCACTAACCCTAAGGTGTGAAAAGACCTTAGGGCAGTAGTTGCTGATCAGGGCCCTCAAAGCCTACAATTGATAATTTTCCACAAAGGGTCAACTGCCCTAAGGACTGGTTAGACCTTGCGCATGCTTGTTTACAACCTGGAGATTTCCTGGTCTTTAAGGCCATGTTCTTTGATGAGTGTAAACAGTAAGCCCATGTTAACATGACTCCACAGCCCCCTGTTCCAATAACAGCAGACCAGCTCAAAGGTGTCAGCCCACATATTCAAGTCACTGTTCAGCTGCATTTAACCAACTCTATTTCAACCAGCTTCGGTGTGCCCTCCAAGCCTGGCAAAAAATGTCAAAACATGTCCCCATGCCGTGGCTTAGTCCCTCTGTCTAAACTTGCCCAAAAGACTAATGAAACCTTTCCTGACTTTTGTCAATGCATCATAGAGGCGGTTACCCCCAAAGTTGCCACCCAGATCTTGTGACTCTATGATCAAAGACCTTAATTTTGAAGGGTCTCAAAAAATTTACCAGTCAGCTATTGCTTCTTTGTGCCATGCATTCCTTGATGACTGGATTCTCACTACCAAAGACATCGGAGCTCCCACTGGCTCAATTTTAGTTTCGCAACTTGCTGACGTGTTTGCTGCAGTGCTAACACCCACCAGATGCCTACCTCTTACATTTTGGCACTGCTGACAGCCAGGTCATGCTTATGTCTCCTGCCCACTGCGCTCGGCCTCCATTCTACCCCCAGCCCCCTCACCTGCCAAGCCACCCTCCTTACCTGCTAAGACACACCCCAATCCTTCCTCTATGGCCTCCCCTCAGCCCCCCACTGCTTGCCCATGGTGTGCAAAGGTACACCACTGGCAGCGCCACTGCCACACCAGAAATCATAAAAATGGCTCCCCCTACCCCCTCTTTCCACTTCCTCCTCTGGCTCTGACCCTCCCCCTTTAAACTAATAGCAGGGCAGTTCCCAGCCCCACTCAAAGGGAACACCCCCGCTACATGAGCCCTTAAAACAATGTCTCCTCAGGCCAGAGATTTAGCTCGGTGTTTCCAGCGCCTGCCTAACAAGCACAAGGTCCCTGGTTTGATTCCCCAGTAACCACATACAACAATACCAGGCATGGTGACTCATGCCCACTGGTAGTAAGTACCACATACCACAAATGCTGAGTTTGGTGGCTCAAGCCTGTCATCCCAGTACTCGGGAGGCAGAGGCAGGAGGATTGCTGAGTTTGAGGCTTGCCTGGGCTACATAGTGAGCTTGGGGCCAGCCTGAACTAAGCAAGATCCTGTCTCCAAAAAAAAAAAAAGGTCTCCTCATCAAGTATATTGGACCACACCTATAGACACCTTTAAACCATGGCTTACCCTATTTTGTGCAAACAAAACGTTTAAACTTCTTGATACTGGAGCAGATAAAACCATCCTTCGCAAAGAAGAGATTCCCTCCCCCTGCCACTGGCCTCTAGTCTCAGGCCCACCAGTCAGAGGGGTTTAGTGGCACAAGCCCATCTTGGACCACCTCTTCTCCCATTAGCTGGAGTCACCCTGATGGTCACTGGAGAAAATTTAGCCCCTTGATTTTAGAAAATATGTCTAATAACTTGCTTGGTTATGACTTGAGGCAATGGGTGCAGCCCTCACTACTGGCGACCTAGAACAGCACCCTTGATACTAAAGGCCACTGCTAGTCTCCTTCCATCAATCCTCATTCAGCTACATTGGACCTCAGACACCACTGTATGGGTTGAGCAATGGCCCTTGCCTTTATTTAAACCCAAGGTGCTCCATTATCTTCTTAACCAAGAATTACAGGCCTATCACATCAAGCCCACCACAAATCCATGGAATACTCCCATCTTCATAATTCAAGAAAAAACAGGTGGTTTTCGGTTCCTCCATGATCTCAGGGCAATCAATGTGACCATGAAATCCCTGGTAGTACCCCATTTGGGACTCCCACTCCTGTCAGCCATCCCACAGGGACAATTTATTGCCTCCTTAGACATCAAAAGACTTCTTCTCCATCCCATTACACGAGGAAGATTGACAATGCTTTGCCTTCACTATACAACCCCTCAACGATCAGGGGCTGCTTTTAAGATTCCACTGGTGGGTCCTTCCCCAGGGAATGAAAAACAGTCCTGCAATCTACCATATCACAGTCAAAGCCACTTTAGATGAGCTGACCCTACCAGCTACCTGCACCTTTTAACCATTATATGGATGACATCCTCATGTGCTGTCCCCAGGAGGCTACCTTCCACAAAACCTTTTCTGTCCTGTTACAGGGACTCCAAAAACAAGGATTCCAAATAAAGATAAAGTCTGAATACAACCATGCCTACAATTTCTGGGAGTTCAAATAGACTTAACCACCACCTCTTCCCAGGTCCCCAAGATCGCAATTCCCCAACAACTCCCCTTGTGTCAGCTCCAGTAGATTCGAGGTCAAATTAACTGGGCTCATCCCTGGCTACCCATTCCTACCTCTCATTTAGAGCCTGTTTTTCAATAGCTGTGCAGCAATACTGACCACTCATCACCCCGCATTCTCACTCCAGCTACAAGAGAAGCTTTAAAAGACATAAATAAAGCACTACAGGCTGCTCTTCTTTATAGATATGACCCCACTAACTCTCTGATGGCCCTCCTTCTAATCCTTCCCCCTCACACACCCCTGCACTCACGGTCTTCACAGATGCAGTCCACTGTGATACAGCTACTTTGGTTATTAACCAAGCAAAAAAATCCCTGGCCACTTACCCCCTTCTTATAAAATAAAGGAGTCTAAACAAGGCTCGATACAACTCAAAGAATTGGCAACCATCATTCTTGTCCTACAAGATTTTCATGAACCTGTTAACCTTTTTATCAACAGCAAATACATGGCCGATCTCTTCCCAGGACTCTCATTTGCCTGCATCAAAACTATGCCAAACAGCCCACTGGACGGTTTGCTTCAGGCTCAAAAACTTTTAGAACAATGCACAGAGCCATTCTATATACAATATTTAAGAGCTGATTCTCGGCTACCTGGACCACTGACACAGTGTAGTCAAATCATTGATGGCTTAATCTCCCTCAAATCATTGACGGCTTAGTCTCAAATAAGAAGAACCAAACGGAAATATCAAAACTACAAAAATACCATACTATTGGCTGAGGCACTAGTTATACTAGGAGGCAAAATAATAACTCATAAGAGGGTCAAGTCTGGCCTGGACAAATTTATTGGTCTGAATTCGAGGCTTACCTGGGCTATATAGTGAGCTCAGGGCCAGCCTGAACTACAAAGCGAGACCTTGTCTCAAAGAAAGAAGGGGAGGGGAGGAGAGGGGAGAGAAGTGAAGGAAGTTGAAAACCAACCTCACTATCATACTGAGTTTCTTCTAATAATCTGTGTCTGATCACCCTCAGGCTGGCTCATGTGGGGGGCCCTTGGGCACTGGCCAGTGGTTACACCAGGTCAGTCAGTACACTCTCTGAAGGGCACATGAGGTGTACCACGAGAAGCTAATTATCTCCATTGAGGAAATGGTCCAGAATCCCAGAACCCTAGATTTGCATTCTCACGGTTATTAAAACAACAGTGACAACTAGTCCACACGATTTTTGAGAGCTAAAGCTACAGGTGAAGCCAGCACTCCTTGTTGGCACGAATTTACAAATTTGATCGTGTCTAAGAATTCTCTGGGGGTGGGGGGTAAGGGGTGTTTCAGGTTGTAAAATCCTCCTTGGCTCTCACTAAATTTTGGTGGTCATTCTATCTACACGTATACTAAGAGACTCATCCTGCGGGGACACAGTAGGCACGCGGTACGGTATTTCTCAACTTTCCCAGGTGCTTCCAGAATTGGAACCAACCCCAGGTAAGGGACAGAGGCAGAGACCAAAGAAACCAAAGGCGGAGGTGGAGCAGCTAGGATGCAGGTCCCTGCTCGCTGAACAGTTCGCCCTCCAGGAGGCCTACGTTCGGGCAGCGAAGGCGGAGCAAAGCCCCTGCGAAACCTGACCCACAGCTGTCCCGCGACAGGCAGTTCCGGTCCCCCCGCCCCTCGCCGGCGCCGCCCCCAGCTCCCCGCTGACGCCCCGCCCTCCGCTCACCGCCCCGCCCCTCCCGCGCGCTGAGGTCCTGCACCGCCTCGGGGTCCCGCCCTTCGGCTTCTAGGCTGCCGCCTTTCGGCGCCTGCCTGCGGCATGGGCACAGCTTCGTCGCTCGTGAGCCCGGCGGGCGGGGAGGTGATTGAGGACGCGTACGGGGCGGGCGGTGGCGAGGCCTGCGAGATCCCGGTGGAGGTGAAGCCCAAAGCCCGCCTGCTGCGCAGCTCCTTCCGCCGCGGCGCGGGGGCGGCGGGGCCCGGGCCCGGGTCTCTGCCCCGCGCGGCGGCCGGGGGCGGCCTGCTGGGCGCCAGCTTCAAGTCCACGGGCTCCTCGGTGCCCGAACTGGAGTACGCGGCGGCCGAGTACGAGCGGCTCAAGAAGGAGTACGAGATCTTCCGGGTCAGCAAGAACCAGGAGCTGTTGTCCATGGGCCGCCGCGAGGCCAAGCTGGACACGGAGAACAAGCGGCTGCGGGCCGAGCTGCAGGTGAGCGGACCGGGCCGGGCCGGCTTCGCCCTGGCCGACCAGTATGTCCTCTTTCCAAGCCAGGTCCTTTGCAGAGTTGCCGGAAACCCATCCTCCTTTGGAGAGGTCATTATTGTCTGGCCCTGAACTCTTTTTCAGGCCCCTTCTCTTTTTCAGCTCTGACCCTTTCACTCGGGTATCTGGAGCGGTTACTCTGAGCATCGGGAGCCCGCAGCTGCGAATCCCCGAAAAGTGGACTTTGGGGGCCTCACACACAGGCGCTGCTGGCCTCGGTTTTGAAGCAACCTGACAGTCCTCCGAGGAGGAGTGTTGCTGCCCGCCCCGATCCCCGGGGATGTGCAGTCCTCCAGGCTGGGCTGAGGGCTCGGTTTCTTGCAGAAGGACCACCACTGTAAGGTTTCAGGGATCTTGATAGGAATTGTTCTGGAGCCTCCCGTTTTCACCATTTTGACTTATGGGGCTGAAAACCCTCCTGAGATGGAGTGGAATTCCCTCGGTCCGTTTGGTTAGTTCACACAGAATAGCCACTACAGGCCACCATTTTAGTAACAACAGATTGCTTTACTGTGAGCAAAATTCCAAGACTTTATGCTATCGGTTTGGGGGCTCCTGAGGGTATTTGTTTCGTTTGTTTACACTTCTGCTTTAGGATGGGAGAGACTTATAGATACCCCCCAAGAGGTCCTGGCTCATCAAGATTAGAATTAAAATAAATACCATACTTCTGACTCGTTCCTGTAAAAGAAAGAATCCTCCTTTCTAGTCCTGGCATTCAGCGGTCAGGTTTCTTTACCCCCTTCACTTTCTGGTAAGGTTTATGCTACAGCAATTCATTCATCATCTGATGAATTAGTTCCCCATGTTTCAGATACCTGATTCCACAGGTCCAGGCCACTGGAAGGCACCATGAGACGGCAAGGACCAAAGAAGGCCAGCTGGGTGTGATAGAGCATGGCTGTCTTCCAGCATTCTGGGAGGCTGAGGCAGGAAGGTTACAAGTTGGAGCCCATTATAGTCAATTTAATAAAATCCTTACTCCTAATGAAAAGGACTGGAGATGTAGCTCAGTCCAAAGGCCCGCAGTTCACTCTCCAGTACCACGAAAAGAAAAGAAAGCCAAGCCACAGGCAGAGTGCAGGGAGGGTTGACAAGTGTCACAGCCCCAAATGACTCCTCACTCCATATGTAACCCAGTTAGTTCCTTTCTCACATAGCAAGCATAGGAGAAACACTCATGTGTATTTCATTCAGGAGGTGAGACATTGCTGGAGGTCTGCAGTATACCAGGCACTGTGATAGGCTCAAGGAATAGTAAGATGACCGACACTGCCAACAAGTACACAGCCTTCCAAAATTATCTTTCAATATCCCTGACAGTTGTATTTTCTATTCTCTTAAAGCTAGAGAAGCTCTGGTGTAGTGAAGCTGAAGAGCTGATGAGTATTTCAAAGAAAAAGTATCTATCTCGGTTGAAAGCTTAATGGCCAGATGTCTTCATTTGCTAGTGTTCAAGCGTGTTTGCTTTTTTTTCCATCACATCATTACTAAGGTGCCAACATGCACTTGAGAATTGATAAGAGATTTTTTTTTTTTTTTGAGACAGGGTCTTGCTTTGTAGTTCAGGCTGGCCCTGAGCTCACTATGTAGCCCAGGCAAGCCTGGAACTCAGCAATCCTCCTGTCTCTGCCTCCCAAGTGCTGGGATTACAGGCATGAGCCACCACGCCTGGCAATAAGAGATTGTTAAAACTCTGTGATATGTAACATGTGTGCAAGAATGTAAAATTTGGAAGAAAGTTTTATTAAGCAATAATAAGGTATATTATTCCAGGCACTTCAGAAAACTTACCAGAAGATTCTTCGGGAAAAAGAAAGTGCTTTAGAAGCAAAATACCAAGCAATGGAGAGAGCAGCTACATTTGAACATGACAGAGATAAGGTGAAAAGGCAGTTCAAGGTAAATTCCTCACAGTGTTACCCTCAGAGTGACACAGAAAAATGTATATTTTGCAAGTTCCTGTGATACTGTGATGAATAAGTAGAATAATGTGGAATTCAAGGAAAGTTCTAAGCTCTGCAATAAAATGCTTCTGACATTGTTGAGTTGGACATGGTAAATGGGAGTTTCAAAGAGAAGATGAAAAGTAAACATTTTAATAGAGCTTTGGGAAAAAATGGAAAGCAGTGGTTTACATTGGAAATCTTTTGGAAATGTCTGGTGATGATGCGTGTTAAAGGACACTCCAGAGGAGGGAGGCAAAAATGTGGGGAACATGATGTAGCGCCAGTGACAGTCCCATGCCATGTACATCCACCCTGCCAGTGTCCCAGTGGGTTCTAAGGAGGAAACTAAGGGACAGTTTTGGGGAGATGTAGGACCAAGTAAATATAACTGTAGGAATGAGAGATGTCACTCTTAGAAGTTGATGACATAACTTTTTGATTACGAAAAAGGACTCAAAATTCTCCTTGTAAAAAGATTTTTAGGGAAACCAAAGAAAATGAAATTCAGGACTTGTTGAGGGCCAAACGAGAGCTGGAGAGCAAGCTTCAGAGGCTGCAGGCTCAGGGGATCCGAGTGTTTGATCCTGGAGAGTCGGACTCAGATGACAACTGTACGGATGTCACTGGTAAATTGATTTTCCAGTACGTTGAGCAGTCAGCACAGCTGAAGTGATATTGTAGAGCCAACTCTGGATTCTGCTCTATGCCCTTGACTTGTCTATGTTGCCTGTTACTTGCTTAGACTCCTTTTACTGAGTTGTGCTTCTTTGTCTCTGTGCTACTTTGCCTCTCTTTAAAATGGGACTCTGGTTCATTCTGTCATGTTGCTCTGCCAACCTACACCCGTGGGGTTTTTTTCACGATCTAAGAGAGCTGTGCCAGCGCCACCACCACACCCGCATTTTAGCCAAGGGAGCGCAGGAAGGGGCGAACACATTGCTTTCCTGGAAAGTCGACCTAAGAAATATGTAGGTCACTTCTGCTCAAATGCCTATGAAGGAAGAGTGGAAAGTATAATCAGTCTGGAAGCAGACATGTGCCCACTCAAGCATGAGCTTGTGTTAGCAGAGAATGAGGAGAGCGGGCGCTGGAGTCAGTGTTCCCTGCAGCCCTGTTTTTCCAGACTGAGGTGTTCTGTGCAACCGTCATCTAGAATACTGGCATGGTATTTCACTGAGTGGTTTCCATTTGTAGTTCTGTTAGCTATTCCAGATTTTTTGCTTTGTAATTAAACATGCAAAATATATTTTTCTAGCAATAAAGAGGAGACTGAAATCACAGAATGGAGTTTACCATACTCTTAAAAAATGAGTAATAGGACTAACACTGAAAAAAAGTAAAAGATTCTGTATGTAGAAAAAAATACAATCACTTTATAAGCTGTAATGATTTCTTACAAAATTATATACTTCAAAGTAAAGTACAGTACAGCAGACCCTTATGTTATGACTGGCCAGACATAGGAACAATTTGGGTTAATTAGGTTAATGGAGGAGTCATCTGCCTCTATGGCATGGACCCAGGTAAACATCCAGATCTCAGCTGTATTGACTTACAACCAATTTGAGTTACAGCCAGCTCTTGGGCACTGATCAAGTTCGTGAGTCAAGGGTCCACTGTAACTGATGACTCTTTAAATATTTGTTTTGGTCCCATTGGAATTGACCAGTATCCTGGGACTTGGATTGTTAACTTTTGAGAAAGAGATGAAGTGATTCTTAGTGGTTGTGAGAACTGAAAAACAACCGCCCATATCCTGTCGCATAGGTCATAGTGATTGTTTCAGTGTTAGCATGTTTGAATGTTTCATATTTTGGGATGATTGGCATTGTCTTAGAAAGTTCACAAGTACAACTTAATATTTTCCTCAAGGTCTTTCTTCATATTTTGATTTAAAGCTGAAGAAGGAATGCTTGGGGAAAGTCCCCATAAAAGATTCAAAAGGCTACAAGTGGTAAATTTAGTTTTGTCAGAGATTTAGCCCAAAACAGTAGTCCACTGAATGTTAGTTCAGGATGCCATATAGATAGCCTGGCAATAGGACTTACTAGGAAATTGACTTACTAGGAAATTGTATGTCATAAGTAGCTATTGATTCAATGTTAACTGTATGGTTCTGGAGAATTGAAAAAGACGCATTCCCCCTTGCAGACAGTTTACACTCTAATGGACCACAGGTGTTCAGTATTTGTATACTAGAAACAATCTGTCTTTAGTTCTTTCCTTAAGATCTTAATTATACTTAAGATATAGTTAGAAAAGGTTGTTACAGTTTCATGTGAGAGTTTTTTAGCTGCCTTCTTACTATAATTCCTTTGTTTTTTGTACTCTTGTTCCTTTTCCTTCACTTTGTAATCTCCTCTCTGCATTTGAGGTGATAACCAGAATTGTTTATGGAATTTTGTCACAAATAGATGGCAAAAGGCTGGGTGTGGTGGCTCACGCCTGTAATCCCAGGACTCAGGAGCCAGAGGAAGAAGGATGGCTGAGTTCCAGGTTTGCCTGGGCTACATAGTTTGCTCAGGGCCAGCCTGAACTACAAAGCAAGACCCTGTCTCAAAAAAAAAAAATTGGTGGCAAAGTATTTTCAAAATTATTAAATATTTCTTGCATTTATAGTAATATGGTGTCTTTAACATGAGAGATACTGCCTAGTATTTGTGGTGAGTGTGGGGACATTCAGTAAGTTGGTTCTCACAGGATCCAAACCTCTTGCTCTGACAGTATCTGGAACCCAGTGTGAGTCCTGGGCCAGTGGAGCCCTGGGCAGCGAGCCCTCGCTCGGGAGCATGATGCAGCTGCAACAGTCCTTCCGAGGCCCAGAGTTTGCACACAGTTCTGTGGATGTGGAAGGGCCCTTTGCCAACGTCAATAGAGGTAACACATGCTGCTTGCCAGTTACCTCCCTGGGGATAGTGACTTGCCATTTTACAGACTTGTGCCAGGAGACCTTCCATCAGCAGAGTCTGAAGCTCGCATTCTGGGTTCTTTCCATGGACAGACCATTGTGCAGTGATGCCGTAAATGACCAGGAGAGACAAGTTTACAGATTCATATGGGCATTAGATGCCAGCCTAGCTGACCAGGTTCTGGTACCTGTGCATCTGCTCTGAATTCTCAGGCACTTTAATTGAACAGCAGTTGTAGTTGATGTAGATAAACTAAGAAACAATAGGTTTTGTTTTTCTCTCTGCTTCTTTAGCAATGTTGAAGGTTAGAACATAACATGGAGCAAAAAAAGGCCCTATTAGGTCGTGTAGTAACATAAATGCAAAGAATTGGCTCTTTAATTTTATATAATGTTCCAAAAAGCTATAAGATCTGTTCAGAATTTCAGCATCAAAGTAGACCTAAAACATTATAAGTACCTTTACTTATTCTTGAAACTGGAAGTTATTTTTCTGTTAGTAAAATGAAAATTATTTTTTAAATGGTGCATTTTATTTAGGCAAATATTTATTTAAATTTTTATTTTTAGTGAGTTTGAGGCCATCCTGGGATACCTAGTGAGACCCTGTCTTGAAACAAAACAAAATTTTCATTCTCCCTAAACCAACCAATGCAAGACTGCCTTTCATTTTATACCATTCTAAACCTGAACCTGGTTCAAGAGAAAGCAGGTGGAATGGTAAGTTATCCCGACTCCTGTGAAGGCGCAGCCTAACTGAGCAGGGCGTGCCCACTTCCGCAGTCCTGATCAGCGGCACATTTGCCTACAGCCAGGTAGTCAGACATCTGACGGGAGCGCTGCTACCCCAGGATTTGCTGATAGTTGCTGCCTCAAGTGTGGAACAGAATTATATGCTAGAGAACTGTTTCTCTTCTGTACTGTTCTAGAAGCTGTGCCAGTGTGAACTGGTGAGAGCAAGGTTCATTCCATTCAGTATGCCTGTTGTGTTTGGTTAGAAATTTTTTAATCGTCTTAACAGATGTGTTCTGGTAGCTTCTCATGGAACTTACAGAGATTCTGTTTTCAGATGACTGGGATATTGCTGTAGCTAGTTTGATGCAGGTTACTCCCTTGTTCTCACATTCCCTGTGGAGTAACACTGTCAGATGCTACCTCCTTTACACAGACGAGACCCAGCCTGAAGTGGATCTTTTCCTGAAGGTGAGGATATTTATAAGTTCTGTATCACTGCTCTAACATGTAAGTTAATTTTATAGCATATTCAAGTTACTGCTGTATCTAAACCAAGCAGTTTACTTCTGACTGGATGAGACATTTTAAAGAACAGAAGGTAATTGGGGCTTCTCTCAGAGAAAATCTTGTTCATGATTACAGTAAATGCAAAGAAAGATGATGAGCTAAGGTATTTTGTGTTTTAACCTTCTCAGAGTAGCATTCTTAGGACGGAAGCTGAAACACAACAAAATTCCAGGGGTTGCCAGGCGTGGTTGCTCATGCCTGTAATCCCAGCTCTCGGGAGGTGGAGACAGGAGGATTGCTGAGTTTGAGGCTTGCCTGGGCTACACAGTGAGCTCAGAGCCAGCCTGAACTACAAAGCGAGACCCCGTCAAAGAAAAAAAATTCCAGGGGTTGGGGGAGTGAGACAGAGTCTCGCTGTGTACTTCAGGCTGGCCTAGTACTTGCTGTGTAGCCCAGGCTCATCTCCCAACTGTGGCCATCTTCCTGCCTCAGCCTCTGGAGTGCTGGGATTACAGGTACATGCTACCACATCCAGCTTCATCTGTGTCTTATGTTCTTTAGAACAAAACAAGTAATTTACAATAGAAAATAGCAGAAAGAAGCAAATACCATAATAAAATAGTCTAATATTTTCTCCTCTTGTTAGGAATATAAAATAGATCATTTTCTCAACTGTAAAATAGCCATGTTGTTTAGTGACTGTTATTTTTGTGGGGGAGAAATCAACCTCTTTTTTAAAAATGTGATTGATTATTTTTTTATTGGAAAGTACTCAGTATAACCTGTTCTAAAGTTTGCCTTTTAAAGTAGTATGAATCTTACTATAGCTTTAATGAAGTACCATGTGCTTTTATATAATTTGATTTGTTTTTAGGACTATTCACCTAAACTTAAAAGAATGTGTGAGACAATGGGATATTTTTTCCACACTGTTTATTTTCCAATAGATGTTGAAAATCAGTACCTCACTATCAGAAAATGGGAAATCGAGAAGAGTTCTTTAGTTATTTTATTTGTTCACTCAACTTTACCAAGGTAAGCTTAACAATAGTTATAATTTACTGATAGCATTAATTGTAACTAGAATTGAAATTACCAAATAAACTTAAAAGATTTTACTTTTGTAAAAAACAGAATGTAAAGCCAGACATAATGATACACACCTGTGATCCCCACATTCTGCGTGGAGGAAATAAAAGGATTTGAAAGTTTGAGCCCAGCCTTGTAAACTTACATGATTTTATGTTAAAAAATAAAAAAAGGGGCCAGAGATTTACCTCAGTGGTTCCAGTGCCTGCCTAGCAAAGGCAAGGTCCTTGGTTTGATCCCTGGTAACCACATACAGTAGTACCAGGTATGGTGACTCACGCCCACCAGCAATCAGCCCCACATACCACAGTGCCCCACATGGTGCCTCTTGCCTGTAATCCCAGCACTTGGGAGGCAGAGGCAGGAGGATTGCTGATTTTGAGGGTTGCTTGGGCTACATAGTGAGCTCAGGGCCAGCCTAAAGTACAAAGTGGGACCATGCCTCAATAAATAAATAAATAAATAAATATTTTATTTTATAAAATAAAAAAGGAATTACATTTCTTTTAGATAAAGAAAAAACAAGATGGTTTCAGAGGTTAACGTTAAAACATAAAACAGTGATCTAAGAACTAAGGATATATTGTCAAGTAAGATAAAATACTTCCCAAATATTAAACAGTAAAACAAAACATATCTTTAGCAAATATAAAAACAGGAAGAAAAGGAAATGGAGAGGGTAGAAATGAAATTAAACTGGATGTTATAGCTTATGTCTGAATTTATAAAATAAAAATGTAACAGTGCAAGCTTTCTTACTAAAAAAACCCTGTGAAATTCAATAAATTGTAAAATTATGTCATGCTTATTAAAAATTTTAGACTTTTATTTAAGTCTAAGTAAAAGGAAATTACTTTTGTATCATATAATTAGTATTATTATTGGAAATATTTTAATCAGGAGTTGGCCTGATCATTTGCTTTTTTAAAGTTTCATTAGAACAAATACATATTCTGCTTTCATACTACAGCAAATTTGAGTACATTGTTACCATCAGAAACCATATATCTTGCAAAGCCTGATGTGTTTACTATCGTCTTTTATTAAAGAAATAGATGATAGCTAGTTTTCATAATCAATATTAACCTTCATGTTTTCTTTCTTTGGGTAGAATTGGAGAAGTACAGTGGTACCTCAGCTCACAAACTTAATTCTTTTCACAGTTCTGGTTGCACAGTTTATTCTACGAATCTGGTTACAACTTGCCTACCACTTGCAACTTGCTGCCAGAATCATGGAATGAATTCTGTGACCAGAATTGTGAAAATAATTAAATTCGGGAACTGAGGTACCACTGTATATGAACTTTATATGTTATATATGTAATTTGAACAACTGGTATAAGTGTTGGACCATAATCTAGATGGTGTGAGGAGTTTATTACTGCCCAATAAAGTGAACAATTTTCAGTTGTTGAAATTGTTCAATTGTTCATTGCATACAGTATATGTATAATCATGCTGATGAATCTTTCAAATAAAAGATTTTTTTTAATCCAGTTAGATACATAAAGGAAAAAAGAAGCTCAACAAGAGGTTAATTTTTCTTTCTAGATTTTTTTCTGATGGAATTTAATCTTTCCAGAGCTTTTCTGTCTTCAGCTTGTGGACCAACTCTGACTTTAACAGTGCACAGAGTGGGCCTTACATTTCTCCCATTTTACTGCATGTCATCCATCCATCATTGGTTCATAGGACTTTGCCATTTGGTTGGGTGTGCTGAGCACCAGCTGCCAGTGAGGCTTCACCCGGAAGTTGTCTAGGCCTAGGGAGTTCTTCAGCTTGATTGCCTCTTGTCTTAGTGATTTTTCTCCTTGCTGAAATAAAATACCTGATGCCCAGAGTTAAAGGAAGAAAGATTTATTTGGCTTACAATGGGTAGAGGTTTCAATCCAAGGCAGGGTGGATGCCAGGCAGGCATCACAGAGGAGAAACAACTCATGGCACACTAAAGGTAACAAAGCAAGCAATAAGGGACAAGACAAGCCTTCTTGTGTCCTTTATATTATACCCATGCTACTAGGGATTAGGTGGCACCACACCAATTAGTGGACTGATTTAGTCCTCACCCAGCCTTAATCCTAGCAGTGTGCCATGAATCACTCACACACTTAGATCCAGCTGCCTCTGGAAAAGCCCCACCTGCAACTGCATGAGACTTTGGAGGGACATCCAGACACAAGCCATAATATCCAGTTGAGTTTCATTTCTACCCTCTCCATTTCCTTTTCTTTCTGTTTTTATATTTGCTAAGGATATGTTTTGTTTTACTGTTTAATATTTGGGAAGTATTTTGTCTTACTTGACAATATCCTTAGTTCTTAGATCACTTTTTTACTTTTTAACTTTAACCTCTGAAACCATCTTGTTTTTTATCCAGAAGAAATGTATTTAATAAAATACTGAACATTATATTGACATTAACATTTGTTTTTATCTTCTTAATTTTGAACTTTTCTTAATGGTTTCCCTCTTATATCCTTCATATTTTATTGTTATCTCATTGTTTGTTTCTTTCATTGACAAAAAAAAAACAATGTGACAGGAAGAATGGATCTCACGCCATAACCAGGGGTTGTTAGGCCCTTTATTTTTCTCAGGTTGCTCTTACCTCTCCTAATGCCCCCCCCCCACCTTTCACAAAAGATGAAGCTAGAAAAATTGCCCCCAAACAGCTTGGGAGCTTTATGGGAAATACTTTCCTGTTGAGTAGTTATTTTTTATATGCAGATGGAACCTTTATATGCAGTTTCTTAAAGATACTGTTAGACACTTCACTCAATATAAGAAATCCTGTGTTCAAAAATGTGTGGCCTTTGGGTTATGAAATGATTGCATTTGCAGCAGTTTTTGCAGTCATCATGCTTACTTATAGGAGGGAGAGTAGGTAGGAGATCAGACTGAGAGAAGAACATAGCTGTTTTCTCCACCATCGTTGTTCAGAGATGGTGTAGTGGAAGGAACATTACCAGACTTCTGCCCCTGGTTGTCTGAGTGCTCTTCTTTTACATATGTAATCTGCATGGCAGAATCAGGAGACGTGTCTACTTTTTTTGAGACAGGGTCTCACTTTGTAGTTCAGGCTCACCCTGAGCTCATATAGCTCAGGCAAGCCTCGAATTCAGCAATCCTCCTGTCTCTGCCTCCCAAGTGCTAGGATTACAGGTGTGAGCCACCATGCCCGGCCTTGTGGTGTGTGGTACTGATTGCTGATAGGCATGAGTCACCACACCCAGCATTGTGGTATGTGGTTACCAGGGACCAAACTCAGGACCTTGCACTTGCAAGGCAGATGCTGGAATCACTAAGCTAAATCTCCAGCCCCAGGAAAAATTTCTTTTAGTGAAAAATGCAAACTGAAATATAGAGTGTTGAGGAGAGACTGACTGAGTGAGAATATTTCAGGTCAAAGTTTCAAAGTACGACGTTTCTTGCTCTTGATGGGCTTTCTTCACCACATCAGGACCTTACTGGGCAGCCAGGCTTACTAAGAGTGCTAGATCCTGAGGAGAAGGGGAGGGAAGTCTTCTCCCTTCCGATGGCAGTTTTTGGTGCTGGCAGTACAGAGGGGTAACAGTGACTGGTTTTCTACAGGGAATTAGCTGTCTTTCTTCACAGGAGAAGAGCTTCTTCTTGGGAAGCCATCAGTGCCCAAAGGGTGATTGTGTTATCTTTGAAGACTTCTTAGACCTCATTTGTGGTTTTGTTCATTTCTTTTTAACTGGATTCCTGCAGTTTCCTCATAGAACAGTTAAGTGGGGGCTCTTGGTCTGCGGCTGAACTTTCCTCATTACCATCAGCCCCACTTTTTCAGCTCGTCCTCCAGCTTCACACAGTGGCATCTCCTCTAGCAGCTCCCCCTCCACATTCATCCACTCAGGCCATTTCTCACTGAGTCCCACAGTGCACATTATCAATATGGCTGCTGTGTTCTCTGACGTCAGCAGTTACTAACTCATGACCTCTTTATTTAACCTGTACACTTCCCTTCTTGCAGAGCATTTGGTCCATATTCCAGAGAGCCACATTATTTCTTCTAAGCCCTTCATGTCAATTCTGTGGAGTGGTTTTAGAATGCAAACGTGCGCCTGAACAAAAGGCCTAAACAGAAGGCCTGCCCTTTTCTCCCAAAGCAATCACTGAGGGACCATTGAAATTACAAACTCCTATAAAACATGGTCAGGATGATTTTAAGATAGACGTGATCTGTATATTGGACAGATGGGATCATTATTGATATAGCTAATCATTTTCTTCAACTTTGGGCTTCATACATTAATTTGCAAATTTTGAATCATGTAATAATACATGTACCCAAATTTCCCTTTCTAGATAGCTTTCATTTAATGCTTCCTGTAAGGGGAAATCAGTTGCAGTGCTCATGTGATATAGAAAAGCCCAGTAGATTATTAATTCTAAGATTTTTCAACATTTGTAGAAATTGTAGTTCTGTCACATAATTTTAGCTTTTTTAAAAAAAAACTTTACTGCAAGTTGTTTGCCAGCCATTTGAGTTTCCCTAGTGACCTCAAAATCTTTCTTACTGTAGATACTCGGCTTAAGGACTTTGGTCAAAAAGAGCTACTTAAATACCTTTTGTGGGAGAACATCACTTCTTCTGCATGTGGGCCTATCCTGGTCACTTGTCAGCGTGATTAAGCCCCATGGCTCTCAAGTTGCTTGACTAATTGTACAGTGTAACACAAGAGAAGTCAATTTCCATTCTAGGTTTTTGTTAGAAGACTGTGAAGAAGCTTTTCTGAGAAACCCTGAAGGAAAGCCACGATTAATCTACCATCGTTTGGAGGATGGAAAAGTTAGTTCTGACTCAGTCCAGCAACTGATTGATCAAGTGTGTAACCTCAACAAGGCCAGTAAAACCAAGGTAAAATTCCCAGCATTTTCTTCAGAATGCGTTTTGCAGAGGGAGGAGCTAGAGCATAGGCCATGAGGTAGGGGAAGAGCCTGGCTGCTTGGAAGTGGAAGGAACCAACAGGCCTGGGCCATGGGGAGTAGGGTAATAACAGGAGTCCTGAAGAACTCAGACCTGCTTTAAGGATTTTGATTTTTTTCCCCTTGGAGTGAGATGGGGAGCTACAGGAAGACTTTAAGTAAAATGATGGGGCCTGATGTGAACCTGTAACAGTGATCTCCTTAGCTGCTGTGTGGAGAGAGACCATAGTTAACAGAGTCATGGGCAGAGCCTGAGCGCTATGGCAACCATCCTGGTGAAAGGCTGGAGGCCCAGACCAGAGCCATGGTAGTGGAGATGAGATGAGGCAAAAATGTAAAATTTTTTTGCCTGATTGTACCATTGTTCATGCTAAATCACTTGTGGGACCTTTGCCAAGTTCCTTAACATCTCAGTTTCATCTTTTGTAAACTAGGGCAATAATAGCATCTCCCTCCTAAGGCTGCTGTGAGGAGAAATGAGCTCCTGTATGATAAGAGCTAGAATGGTTGTGACACATAAGCACTCTAAGGGTGTTTATACTGCTGCCATCTCCTCCTGTTGTTGCCATGTTTTCTTGTTATTGTAAAACTTTGTGATTTTCCCAGATCATTGATCACTCAGGAGATCATGCAGAAGGAGTATACAAAACTTACATGTGTGTGGAAAAGATTATTAAACAGGTAAATAGATATCTCTTGTAAGATTTCACCTAAGATATTTTAAGGCCATTTTTCCTAATACTGAGTTTTCCAGAGAACACCACCTATTCTTTTGAGAGCATTACCGAGAACACCATTGTTTCTGTTGAGATTCCATCCTGTGGTATGATCAGAAAAACTGTGCATTTTACTCAGTAGAGAGGCTCTTGGACTCTGCACATTTTGGGTATGTATTAGAGAAGTCATGTAAGAATTACCCCACACATATCCCTAACAGCAAAAAGGGGTGGAAGCATACCTCCAGGAGGATGAGACATGACCAGAGGTATTTGGAGCTTCTATGAAGTCTCATTTAATATCTCAAAAATGTATGTGCATTGTATACATATATTCTGTTTGGCATTATGGCTGTGTTTATTTTTTATTTATTAATTATATTTATTTATATTTTTGAGACGGGGGTCTTAGTTTGTAGTTCAGGCTGGCCCTGAACTCACTATGTAGCCCAGGCAAGCCTTAAACTCAGCAATCCTTCTGCCTCTGCTTCCCAAGAGCTGGGATTACAGGTGTGAGCCACCACCCCCAGTATATGTAGGTGTGAGTCACCAGCCTGGTATTGTATGTGGTTACTGGGGATTGAACCAGGGACTTTGCACTTTGCTAAATCTCCAGACCTATTTTTAATATATGTCATTGTCAGACTTATGTAAGAGCAAAATAGTCACAGCTATGACAAAAAGAAGAAAATCCTGGGCCAGAGGGTTAGCTCAGTGATTCCAGCGCCTGCCTCACAGGCGCAAGGTCCTGAGTTCGATCCCGGTAACCACATACAATGCTGGATATGGTGACTCACACCCACCAGCAATCAATACCACATACCACAGTGCCGGGCGTGGTGGCTCATGCCTGTAATCCCAGCACTCGGGAGGCAGAGGCAGGAGGATTGCTGAGTTCCAGGTGTGCCTGGGCTACATAGTGAGTTCAGAGCCAGCCTGAACTACAAAGTGAGACCCTGTCTCAAAAAAAAAAAAAAAGAAAATCCTCCCCCAGTTCAATCAAGTAAAATAAGCACAGTACGAGGATGTGTCATGTTTAGCCTGTGTTTGCTCCTCTGAACTCATGCCTGCTCCAGAAAACTGGGGTCCTTATTTGAGAAATAAAGGGTCAGATTACAGAGAAGGTAGTTTGTTATCATAGAAAAACAATGAACCCCAAACAAGATACATCTGGTGACATATTTTGTATCATATTCTCTAGTAGAAAAATTGTCATTATCAACATTGACCTTTCTAACAGTCTTGCCAATTTTAGGACCAAGGTGAGTAAAATGAACTGAGCAAAATGAATTGACCAAAAAGTAACTGTTCATGTCTACCACCTATAATGGTTAAAGACAACATATATTCAGTGATTTAATATTTTTAAAGTTTTTTTTTTTTTTGCAGTATCAAGGATGGTACTTGGACCCTTATGTGTCCAAGGTTGGCATGGTACCACTTGAGCTAAATCCCCAGCCCTTGATTTAATATATTTAAGACTAAATGGGCCAGGGATTTAGCTCAGTGGTTCTGGTGTCTTCCTTGCAAGTGCAACATGCAGAGTTTAATCCCTGGTATCACATACCACATTGCTGGGCGTGGTGGCTAATGCCTGTAATCCCAGCATTTGGGAAGCAGAGGCAGGAGGATTGCTGTGAATTCGAGGCTAGCCTGAGCTGCATAGTGAGCTCACGGCCAGCCTGACCTACAAAGTGAGATCCTGTCCAAAAAAAGACTAATTATGATAGCAAAGATATTTAATATCAAGAAACTCCATGTTAGGGCTGGGGTTTTAGCTCAAGTGGCACCATGCCAACCTTGGATGCACGAGGGCCCAAGTTTGATCCCTGGTACCGCAAAGAAAGAGAGACAGAGAGAGAGAGAGAGAAAAACTCTATGTTAGTAGTTAAACTTTAAAATTATTCAGTACCCAGATGAAACCACAGATACTGTGTAGCTTTTTCCAGAAAACAAATCTATGTGATTCAAATGTCCCTTTTATTTTATATAAAAAGAGGTCTTTGTTTATATTTTACTATTATTTGCTTTCATTTTGAAATGAATATTTTTATAGTTAAAATCTTATTTGTATACATACTACGTATAGGCAATAGGCTTGGGCTTATAAGCTAACCCATACCCCAATGCCTCTGTTCTTCATTCACTTTTTTGTGCTTATTGTTGGTGTTCAGGACATACTGGGCTTTGAGAACACAGACCTGGAGACTAAGGATTTGGGTGCCGAAGAGTCCGTTCCAGAAGAAGATGATTTTGGAGATGTTCTGTGGGATATACATGATGAGCAAGAGCAGATGGAAGCTTTTCAGCAGGCTTCTAATTCACCCCATGAGTTGGGATTCGAGAAAGTAAGCTTTCGGAGTACTAAATTCTAACAGGTGCCAGTGAACACTGACAGCCTGTATGGGAACCTGAGAGTTGAGGTTCACAGTTGTGTTGTTTGCCCTTAGAGCTTAAATGTCCATGTCGAGATGTCCGTGTGTTTTTATTATAAGAAAGGTAAGGGAGAGTCAAATATACTTGTGATCACAAGCACTTTGGTTACAGTTAGGATTTGTCAACCGTAGGTACAGTGTGCTATCATCTGGAACTCACTGGGGCCAAGGTTAGGATAACTAGGATATGTGGTAAGAATCATCAGGCTGTCTAGTGTTCCCATTTAAAAGAGTCCAAGTATCAAATACTCAGAAAACACACAACAGGCAGATGAGTCTTTGATTGGTCTCACAATATCTAAACAAATGAACAGATCTTGATGCGTATAAAGAAGTGTGTCTAGGTTTAAGAAATTCTATTATAAAATTACTCTAAGAACTAATATCTAAGGAATATTAATGAAGATAACATTACAGCTGTATTGTTATAGAACTTTAATAATTTAGACTGCTTTTGTGTCCTGGTTCTGTCATTTTGTAACTGGTTTTTAATCAAATCTCTTAGCTACTCTAAAATTGACTGTTTCTTTATAAAATGTGAGTGCCTACCTCATAAGGATTTGGCAGAGTTTCTGTGAAGATTAAGGAAGATAACAGGAAGCACTCAGCACAGTACCTGACATAGAATAGAAGAACTATTAAATTAGTAGTTATTTAATCAGAGAATTTCATCTGTGATAGTTGGATTGTGATCTGCCCAAGAAAGCACAGAGAATAAACTCTGTTGACCTAGGATTTGAACTCTGGTCCAGCTCCAAATCCTGTGCCTTTTCTTCCACAGCAGGGGATCTTATCTTGGGGACCATAGCTCTGTAAATGGACTTTGTGTGGGGCCGGAACTAAATGAAGATTTTGGAGGTAACGCAGCAGTGAAGTGAAGTCTTCCTTTGTCCCTTCGACCGCATCATTGTGGTCAGAATTATTCGAGCTCCTGGGCAGTTCATTCCCAGTAGTGTCTAGATATGATAGGCAGAAAAGTGAATTGAGACATTGTGTCAACTCATCAATTCTTAGAGTTGTAGGGGAGTTTGATCGTTTTAAAGCTAGCCGCAAGGTGGTGTAGTGGCACATACTGGTGATCTTTGACCTCTGGGAGGCCGAGGCAGGAGGAGCACAGCTTTGAGCCTGGCCTGGACAGCCTTCACTCCTCTAATTTTTCTGGAACAGTTTGGGAGACCACAGGACACAAAAGCACCTTGAGAAACTGAGGTGGTCTTGGGACCAATGTTCTTCCTAAAAGGAGATCAGGGATGCCTCCCAGGGCCCCTGGCCTTTGCCATACTTCCTGTGATGAAGGGTTCCACCTTGATATAGTTTCCTTCCGCAGCATTCTGCACAATGCAGAATCCTATAGAGATCTGTAGTGTTGTCCTTCACCGTTAGTTTATAGCACACTGTGAGAGAAGAATTGGGGCCCATGCTTAGTTCCCACCTCTGGTGTATCTCACCAGGTGTCACAGAAGCAGTCATGCAGGTGCTGTGAACTAATGGTGGAGTTTTGTTTCCTCCTGCAGCTTTTCTCCAGAGGATAATTGGAAATGACTGTCTTTATTATTCTCAGAGACAAGTGCTTTCTCAGAATTTAATTCAGTTTTTATTTCCAGTATTACCAACGCCTTAATGATCTGGTGGCAGCGCCAGCCCCGATCCCACCCCTTCTGGTGTCTGGAGGACCAGGCTCTGGGAAGTCCCTTCTTTTATCCAAGTGGTATGACACAGCACAACTCAGTCACGTTAGCACCCACCGCGTTTGAATTATTGAAGCCCTTCCCCGGAAGTATTGCATGTCTGGCTTCCTGCATGGCCTGTACTAAACATTACAAAAACACAGAGGAGTAAGTTGGGGGCTTCATGCTCAAAGTGTGTAGGGTTCGGATGTCAGAGAGAAGATAGAGAATGGAAAAGGAGTAGAAACTGAACATTCTCTGTTGCGTACATAAGAGACCCAGGAGTGCTGTGTGGATGGAGTTAGGTCAGTCAGAGAGGGCCACACCTTTATTCCCGATTCCTGGCTCCTTCTTAAAAGTTTCAGTGAGATTTTAAATACTTAAAACAATACAAAAACCATTCAATACAAACAATACTAACACCAATCCTAAAAAATGTCAAAATTAAGGTTATTCTTAACTGTGAGCGTCAATTCTTCAGACTATAAAGTTCATATAAACTAATAAACTCTTATTTTTGTCATGTAAAAACAAGTAGTAAGAATACTTTTTATTCATAGTTACACTGACTAGTTACTATAGGTCAGTGGTGGTGAATTTGCAGTACGTGTGACATAGCAGGATGTTTGTATCTGTCAAAGCTCTAAAGGGTTCGCCATCCCTGGTATAGGTCATTCTTCCCTGTTTATTGCCCTTTTAAATATATACTTAGAAAAAAGTACTATAATTCCTAATAAATTTTCTAATCATAACATTTTTAAATAATCATGCTTCTTTTACTAATGCCTTAATCTCCAATGTTACCTAGATTACATTAACACCAATTTATAATTAAATAAATCTATACTTTTAAAAAGTTTACTTAAATGAAGGTTCTAAACATAGAGTAATATCAAATCTCTATATTTATTCAAGAATGACTAACCATGTAATTGCTGGCAGGCAGCGTTTAATACCTGGTTCATTGTGAACCTTTTGTTTTTAAGCTGAAGGAGTGTCATCAGTCCTGTAAAAGTCCCATGTTTATCTTGCAGGATTCAGTTGCAACAGAAGAGTTCCCCTAACATGCTGATTCTTTCTCATTTTGTGGGAAGGCCCACATCAGTCAGCTCAGAGTCCTCCTTGATTATCAAACGGCTAACTCTAAAGGTATAGCATGACAAAGGTGCAATTATCCAATTTTTTTTTTTTTTTGAGACAGGGTCTTGCTTTGCAGTTCAGGCTGGCTCTGAGCTCATTATGTAGCCCAGGCAAGTCTCGAACTCAGCAGTCCTCCTGTCTCTGCCTCCCAAATGCTGGGATTATAGGCATGAGCCACCACGCCCGGCCAATTATCCAAATTTTATTTCAATTGAGAAATTGTTGGGACTGAGTATTAGTAATAAACGTTCATTATTATGAGTTGAGCATTCCCAGTCGAAATTTGAACTGCTGCTGCAAGAGCTGGAACTTTTCTGAGCACTTACTTACCTGACGGGTCAAATGCAAATTCCATGCTGACCCCTCAGGGCAATGGAAATACAGGTACACTAATCATACAGTACAAGAACCTTCAGGTTGTGTGAGGTCAGTATGGAACATGATGACTTTCATGTTTAGTGTGGGTTTCGTTCCTGAGGTATCTTTGTGCACGAGCAGATATTCTAAAATCTGAAAATATCTTATATGCCTACCTTTGCTGCTAAGCATTTTAGATAAGGGATACTCCACCCACAGTCATTTTGGTTTTGTATAAGATTAAAAATAATAGTCAAGGGCCGGAGATTTAGCTCAGTGGTTCCAGCGCCTGCCTCGCAAGCGCAAGGCCCTTAGTTCGATCCCGGTAACCACCAATGCTGGGCATGGTGACTCACGCTCACCAGCAATCAATACCACATACCACAGTGCTGGGTGTGGTGGCTCATGCCTGTAATCCCAGCACTAGGGAGGCAGAGGCAGGAGGATTGCTGGGTTCCAGGCTTGCCTGGGCTACATAGTGAGCTCAGGGCCAGCCTGAACTACAAAGCAAGACCCTGTCTCAAAAAAAAAAAAGTCAGTATTACCAGATCCTTTTGGGGACTCAGTTTTGATTGTGAAAGTAGCACTGGAAGTGTCAGCAGCTGTGACACAGGCTGACTGCCATGGCCCGTGTCCACTGTCATCCCGCAGTTGATGCAGCACTCCTGGTCAGTGTCTGCGCTGACTCTGGACCCTGCCAAGCTGCTGGAGGAATTCCCACACTGGCTGGAAAAGCTCTCCGCGCGGCATCAAGGCAGCATCATCATCATCATCGACTCTATAGATCAAGTGCAGGTATGGTTGGCCCTCTGTTCTGTGCTGGAGGATTCTTATAGCTGCTTAAATCAGACCCTGTGGGGAAAAGTACCGATGCTGTTTCTTTCATTTTGCTTAATTTCTAAGGAGGAGGCATGTGGATTTCTTTCTTTCTTTTTTTTTTTTTTTTTAAGTAATGTGATCCAGTAGACAATTGTATCTTAACTGGAAAAGTCCAGCTGAATTTAAGTAATTGGAAAAAAGTATTTGAGACCTTTTTAGGACTTTGACATTTCCTTAAGTGTTCTGAATTCAAATTAGTTAGGATAGTGTTTTGCTACTTATTCTTTTAGATTCTGACATAAATCATCTAAAAATAGGATTTTTTATCCTTAATAACAATAAGAGAAGCTGAGAATTTCATTTTAATTGGGGGAGTTGTTATTGGATTGTTTTGAAATATTTTGACTAGTAGATTGAATTTTGTTTTTATATTTTTAAGCAAGTTGAAAAACACATGAAATGGCTCATTGATCCGCTGCCTGTGAATGTCAGAGTAATCGTATCTGTGAATGTGGAAACCTGCCCTGCGGCCTGGAGGTACAGTGCTCACTGAGTTCCTGCAGACTGCATGAAATGTGTACAGAGAGATCAGGAGAAGGATTTTGATATCTGTTTCTTTTTTTCATACAAACAGCAGTGATGATAAAGAGAAACGGATGAATTCAACACAGTGGTAGTAACCATTAGGATGTGGTCGGAGGTTAGATCTGAGATACAAGGGAGTAAGAGAATGGTAGGATGCCTCCAAATTTATGACTTTGAAAACTGAACTATTTTTTATTTCATGAGCTAAAATAAGAAACAGAGGACAGGCAGGTGAGTAGTGGAAAGATATTAAGTCAGTGTTTGGACTTGGTTATTTTGAATTGCCAATTGTAAATCTAAGCAGCAAAGCGAGTGGGCAGTTGAATTTGTGGGCCAGAAAAACAAGGGTGAGCAGAGGGGGAGCCTGGGAATAGTAGTCTAGACACCTTTTAATTTGAAATGGCTGCTCACATCAGTATCCCTCAAAAAAGTGACACAAGAGTTGAAATTTGTAGGTTAGTGTTTTTTGCTTATTGTTTTTTTAATTTTGGTTTTTGAAGTAGGGTATTGCTGTGTACTTCAGGCTGGCTTTGAATTCATCCTGTAGTCTACTCAGGCTGGCCTTGAGATCACAAAGATCCTCCTCCCTTAGCCTCCTGAGTGCTGTGATTACAGATGTGCTTTAAAACAATTTTTTCTAATCTGTTTTTACCTCCTTAAAAGCCTTGAGGGCATTTTTTCTAAAGATCCTCCTCCCTTAGCCTCCTGAGTGCTGTGATTACAGATGTGCTTTAAGACAATGTTTTCTAATCTGTTTTTACCTCCTTAGAAGCCTTGAGGGCATTTTTTCTAATTATTCTTCCCTGAAAGAACTTTAATACTACACATACTTTTTATATTAGTTTATATCTAACAACAGATATATTAGTACATTTGTACTTTATATATGCGCGTGATATTTTTTTTGGCCCCCCCAAGAAGTAATTTTTCTACCACATTAAGAATGGATATTATAACAATTAAACTTTAATTTCATCATAAGTACTAGTGGGCAAAGACTGTCTTGTACCACTCCTCATAAGTGCCAAAACCTATGTTTAATTTTTCTAAATACAGAACATATGGCTAGAAATACTTTACCAACGCTGGTTAATATATGTGCTGTTTAGCCAGGCATGGTGGCTCACGCCTGTAATCCCAGCACTCGGGAGGCAGAGACAGGAGGATTGCTGAGTTCCAGGCTTGCCTCGGCTACATAGTGAGCTCAGGGTCAGCCTGAACTACAAAGCAAAACCCTGTCTCAAAAACAAACAAAAAAACAAAAACAAAAAAAAATATATGTGCTATTTAATTTGTAACACTTCATTGTGATTAATTGGTGACAAAAATGATACATATTAGAATAAAGTGTATTATTAATATTATTGGTGGAGATTAGTTTTACTTATTTTTATAAGCTCAATATAAAAATTAATTCCTGCAAAGAATTTATCCTGTGAATAAATTATAGTCCTTCTGTATTATGAAATTTCATTTTTCTGTTCTTTAAATAAAAGGTTGTGGCCTACCCTTCATCTTGATCCCTTAAATCCGAAAGATGCAAAATCTATCATAATTGCAGAATGCCACTCAGGAGACATTAAATTGAGTAAGGAGCAGGTAC
Organism: Thryonomys swinderianus; assembly: GCA_004025085.1. Taxonomy (NCBI): domain Eukaryota; kingdom Metazoa; phylum Chordata; class Mammalia; order Rodentia; family Thryonomyidae; genus Thryonomys; species Thryonomys swinderianus. The sequence goes on from PVIC010003375.1 coordinate 52,026, forward strand.
ATATTTTTGATGCTCTCTTCAATGTCTATATTCCTATAAAACACATGATGTAAAATTTGATACAGAAGCTCTGTTATTGTATGGAAAGTTGGACTTCCATAATTACCTTAGTGAATGGCCCTCTGTATGCCATCAAGCAGGCTTTCACACTGGGGTGGGCAAGCTGATGGAGACCAGAACCCTGCATGTGCACAGAGTCGCTGAGGAGAGACAGGAACGGTGGTGTTTCTGGTGGGCTATTTGCCACAACTCAGTAGCGGTGACTGCTTAATTACAGGGGTTTCTGTGTTTTGCCTTCTTGTTTTGGTGAATGAGTGCAGGAGAAGAAGCTAGAACGACATTGTCGCTGTGCTACCAACTGCAATGCCCTCTATGTCACCCTTTTCAGCAAAATGATGGCATGGTAAGTGGGTGTCCTTTTCCACAGTTTTCTCATGTTCCACCTTCGCTACAGGCTCATCTCTCATCCTGTGACCCAACAGTTGCTTGTTAAGTGTCCTGCTTGCCCTGTAGAGAGTTTACCTTCTGTGCTGATGTGACTTACTGCCCGCGGGTTGTTAGCCCTTGTCTATACACTCTCCTGATTTTCATCACACTAACCTTTCCTTGCGGGGGTTGCAAAGGGAGGCCTTTGCCCTCCTTTGAGGCCACCAATGAGCGTCCTTATCACCTGCCTTGGGTAGATGCAGGAGACAGCTGAGGTATATGAGTATTATTTCAGGTGTCCTTGAATATCAGTAGGTTGGTGGGTAGAAACTTCAGTTGTCTCTGTTCTCAAATCATGATACCGAGAGTAGTTCTATAAGAGAGCCATAGCAATCCGCCTTTGATAAGCATTACAGTGTTTTACTACTTTTGCTTATTTTTTGGTACTTCTATGTGTTCTCAACCAGAGATAGAAAAGATTGAATTTTTTGTTATTCATCACAGTGGATTAAAATGCTAGCACACTTATTTCCAGACACTGAGCCTATTACTTTTGTCTCTTAATTCCACATTTTTATCTTGAGCACTAAATTTGAAATGAAAAGGAAAATCTAAAGCTTTGAATTTCCTTGATATTTTCACCAGCCTTCCTTCTGGGAAGTTGTGGTGAGGTGTTCTTTTATGTTTGTTCCACAGTGCAAAGTTGATTTCTTGATATGTGGTAAGTGTCAGCATATTTATTGAATTAAGTTTAATGCTGTATAGTGAAATCAACTCTGTACTCTTGCAGCCTCACAAACTAATTTTCCTGTATCATATTTTACTGACTTGTGTTACCAGTTGCAATGCTAAATATAGAGATCACACTGTCTTCATTCACCCTGAGCTTTTCATAGATATTGGTAGCTTCTAAGAAATTAAACCTGTTGTCTATTCCCACAGTGCTGGGAAAAGAGGCGATTTAGATAAAACCCTTCATCAGTGCCTGCAGTGTCAAGACACTGTTTCGTTATATAGACTTGTTCTACGCTCCATGCAAGAGTCCATGGCAAGCGATGTGGAGAAGGAGCTAATGAGACAGGTAAAGTGTACTCACCTTGCGAAAGAAAGAATACAAAAGGAACAAGTTGGCCTTGTTCCAAATTATGTGAAATGAAATAAATAATGCCTTTCAAATTTGTGCTTAAATATGTTTCAAACTTAGACGGGAACCTGTGAGCTGTAATGAGTTTGCCGATGTTTTCTTTTTCCTAATTATCATCAGGACTTCTGATCTGTTCATGCTCATTGACTATCTTTGTTTCTTCGAATGTAAATTGCTCAGTCCTTTACCCATTTTTAAATTCTTCTCTGTATTCTGCCCATGTCTGTGGTTGACCTTTTCCTCCTATGCCCTTTGCTTGAGAGAATATCTCCCAGGAGGCGAGGTGCCCAATTTTAGGCACACACTGTCCTCCTCTTGGTTAATGCTCTGTGGACAAGAGGGTTTTATCATAAGCAATCTTTCTTGATTTAATAAGTCACTTAAATTATAAGTTTGGTTAAAAATTTAGCTTAAAAGAATTGTGGAAATTTTAACTACTGTTAGTTCCTTAGAAAAGTAGTTTGTGGTTACCATTCACTTGTTTTCTGACTAGATTCTCTGCCTCGTCAATGTCAGTCACAATGGTGTGAGCGAGTCAGAGCTAATGGAGCTCCATCCAGAGACTCCCTTGGCTGTCTTGACCTCCCTCATTCACAGTTTACACGGAATGTGTTTGTTGACCTACGGTTGTGGCTTGCTAAGATTTCAGCATCTACAGGTAAATTTTAAGCATCTTTTACTTTTTATTTTTTACTTACAAATGTCAATACAGTACATTATCCCAATGTACATTACACTGTTACATTATACTCAGTTATAAAAGAAAGGTGAAATTTTGCACTACAGTGGTTTTTTTTTTTGCTTTTTGTTTTTTGTTTTGTTTTTGAGACAGAGTCTTGCTTTGTAGTTCAGGATGGCCCTGAGCTCACTGTGTAATCCAGGCAAACCTCGAACTCAGCAGTCCTCCTGCCTCTGCCTCCTGAGTTCTGGGATTATAGGTGTAAACCACCACACCAAGCATTGTGGTATGTGGTACTGATTGCTGGTGGGTGTGAGTCACCACACCTAAAATTATTGTATGTGGATACCAGGGATCAAACCAGGGACCTTGCTTTTGTTAGGCAGATGCTGGAACCACTGAGCTAAATCTCCAGCCTGGTTTTTTTTTTTGGTTTATTTTTTCAGTCACTAGGTTTGGATATAAAATTTGTCTCATGTTATATTACATGGTATCTTTATGAGGTGGCTGTTACTTTGATAGTATCTGCAGGATGCAGTGAGCTCTAGAAATCTGTAGTACAACCTTGTTAACAATACTATATTATACACTTAAAAGTTTATTGAAAGGGCAGATAGATCTCATGTCTTAACCACAATAAAAACTTTAAAATGAAAACTAAGAGCCAGTCTCTAAAAACTAACACACAGACAGTTTCTTCCTGGGAAAGCAAAAAAGGTTTTTAATTTTATGTTTTAGTTTATTGCTGACACAAATATGTGTGCATTAGGAGCTGACATTGAGTCCTCCTCCTTTCGCAGCCCAGCTCCTCACAGCTTCTTAGCACTCTGACCTTGGGCACACTGTGAAGTGGGCAGCTCTGCCAGATTCCCACAGGGTTGAAAGAAAGTTAAGATGGTGCACGTGCACTAGTGGACTCGATGCCTAGCACAGCAATAAATCCTTAGGAATTGCTGGCGAATAGAATTGTTGTATCAGTGCTATGGTTGAGAGGCAGACAAAGTCTTCTTTCAGCTGTGATGTGGTCTATTCGGCAGTGTGAAATATTTGTGATTTCACAGCCTTCTCTATTGTATATCACTTCTCTATTATTTGCTGTTTTTAGTAACTTTTTGCTCCAATTTTCTGGGATTTAAAAATTTTTATTAACTAAAGGTTGGAATTAAGTTTTCCATTTTTAAAAGTTAATACAGGAATGACTCTTCTAAATAACCTCATTACATAAATATGTCCTGAATTTTTAAAGAACAGTCTGATGACAATTCTGTTATATACAACTATGAAAATTTAAAAAAAAGTCATAATATCTGACACAGAATTTATGAAAAGAAATTTGTAATTATCTGTGTTTTATAACTTACTATGTTTTCACCCTAGGCATGGGAAACTGTGAGACTTGAGTACATGGACGATCCTGCTATAGTTTCTTCATATAGGCAGAAGCTTATCAGCTACTTCGCCTTGCAGCTGAGGTACATTAATTCCCCTTTTCTTCTGTAACACTCTTCCTTTCTGTCCTTATTTCTCTTAGCTCATAGCTTAAAGTATAAAAATGTAATTATTACAGAAGAGAATAAATCTTTTCCCTATTCTATTAATGTCAAAAGCACAAAAGATGATTTCACAAGGAAGTCTTTTAATGTCATGCAAGTGGTTGAAACTTGAGTGAAATCAGAGCAGGACCATATCATCATTTTTATTTTATTCTACTTCAATAGTTTAAAATACGTGTATGTGTGTATACTTGGGTACTTGAGGGTTTTCCAAATGATTCAATTTTAGGAGAATACCTTCAGAGTATGGAGTTTCTAAGTCCTACCTTTCAATAATGTTTTATCTATTTGTCCATAAAATTAGGTGCAGGAGAGTTTGGTGAGGGTTACTTATTTTAATAAATCAGTCAAATTTCTGATTGTGACATGAGTTTTAGGTTATACTTAGTGATGTAGGGGAAGCTTGTGTTTCCCCCTTAGGATTTGTCTGAAGCCTTTGAAGCTTCCTGGCTGTAGGAGGTGTCACTCAGTGTTGTCTCCCCCTCCCCCCTCCCCCCAGTCAGAACCGGGTGACGTGGAGAAGTGCTGACGAGCTGCCCTGGCTCCTTCAGCAGCAGGGAGCTAAAGAGAAACTGCATGACTGCCTCCTCAATCTCTTCGTGTCTCAAAACCTTTACAAAAGGTCAGAAATGTAATCCAGAACTCCCTCAAGAGACAAACATGAATGAGTATTCCATTTAACACAGGGAAAATGACACTTTTAATTTAAAAATTAGTCTGGTTTCAGTGATACTTGAAATACAGCGTGGGAGAAACTCTGAGGCATTTATGGCCTATGGCTGAGATCTTTGTCCAGGAGTAAAATAGGAAGAATTTGGTGCTTTGTAAAGCCAGAGCAGGAACAATGAAGAGACAGGGCTTTTTTGTTTTTTGTTTTTTGTTTTTTTGAGACAGGGTCTCGCTTTGTAGTCCAGGCTGGGCCTGAGCTCACTATGTAGCCCAGGCAAGCCTTGAACTCAGCAATCCTCCTGTCTCTGCCTCCGAGTGCTGGGACTACAGGCGTGAGCCACCACACCCAGCAGAGAGTCAGTTTTTTTATCTTATTCTTCTGCTTCAGCAGGTCAAAAATCTAAACCTCCCAGAAAGGTGCTTCACAAAGTCAGCTCTTTAGGGTTTTCAGTGTCACAGAAATGCAGCCTTTCAGTCAGACTCTGTGCTCCTGATGGAATCCGACCTGTGTTGAATTTGACGAATTCATAAATGCATTCTACCTTAGCTTGTTGGTGGCATAAATACCTTTCTGTGTGCCAGCTTCTGACCTGCAGATCCTCAGGAGGAGTTTTTGCTTCCTCATTTTAAAAAGTAGACATTCTTTGGGCTGAGTGTGGTGGTTCACGCGTGGAATACGAGCACTCGAAAGGCTGAAGGAGGGGAATTGCTTCAACTTTGAGAGGAGCCAAACTTTGGGATACATCATGAGTTCAAGGCTAAGATAAACTACACAGCATAATCCTGTCTCAGAAGAAAAAAAAAAGTAAAAACAAGTAGGCATTTCTCATAAAATAGCTACATAATTTTTGTTCCTAAATGAATACTCTCAAATTTCCTTGTGATTCCTAAATTATTTCTGATTTTCATTCCACTTTTTGTTTGTTTGGTTGGTTGGTTGGTTGTTTTTGAGACAGGGTCTCGCTTTGTAGTTCAGGCTGGCTCTGAGCTCACACTGTGTAGCCCAGGCAAGCCTTGAACTCAGCAATCCGCCTGTCTCTGCCTCCCGAGTGCTGGGATTACAGGCGTGAGCCACCATGCCCAGCTCCATTCCACTTTTTAAAGATTCCTTTGAGATCCCATTTGTTCACTAGGGCACCAGCTCTCCCATCCTACTGAATATCATCTGCAAATGAATAAACTTTACTTCATCACTCAGTTCCTTGACAAAAATAGGAAGCAGATACTCTATATGGCTGTTTGCCTGAGTTTTGCTAGTTTATTCTGTCATTTTTGGAGTGAACTCGCAGTTGACTGCACGTCATGAAATGTTCATAAGGAATTCAGGATGGGCGTGGTGGTTCATGCCTATGATCCCAACCCTCAGGAGGCTGAGACAGGAGGATCACTTTATGTTTGAGGTCAGCCTGGGCTACATAGTGAGTTCAAGGCCAGCCTGAACTACATAGTGAGATCCTGTCACAAATAAATAAGTTCAGATGAGTTTCCAGTGGTGGGTGATCATGGTAATACTCGAGGTAATAACCTGTACTGTGCATGCAGTACTCTCTATGCACTGGAGTCTTCTTACAGCAGCTCTAGGGCAGGTAGTGTAGTGTAGCCCTTTCTTCAGAGGAGGTAGTGAGATGGAGAGGGCAGACGGCCTGCTTGAGGTCACAGCTAGGAGCGTTGGACTCCGAGCACAGTACCCATCCGCCTTACTCCAGTGTGCTTGCTTGCTTACTGATAAATTGTCAATAACTTGATAAGAATTCTGGCATTTTTCACTCTATACTGGATTCTAAAGTTTATTTTTCATTAAATTGCCATTATCTGTTGAAACAGAGGACACTTTGCTGAGTTGCTGAGTTATTGGCAGTTTGTTGGCAAAGACAAAAGTGCGATGGCAGCAGAATACTTTGACTCATTGAAGCGGTATGACAAACACTGTGAAGGCGAGGAGAACATGATTTGCTTAGCTGATCTGTATGAAACCCTGGGGCGATTTCTCAAGGACCTAGGCCTTCTCAGTCAGGTAACCTAACAGGAAGTCAGAGACAGGGTGGGCTTTCATGTTTCCTCTGCTCTCCCTCTTTTAAGGAGGTAATGCAGCTTGTACTGGTGGTGCTTCAGCCCTTTACCATGGCATTGGCTGGCAGCTCTCACAGCATTCTGCTCTCTTCAGCCACCTCTCTCTTTGTCCCCAGGCTGTGGTACCTTTGCAGAGGTCTCTAGAAATTCGAGAAACAGCATTAGATCCAGATCACCCAAGAGTAGCCCAGTCCCTTCACCAACTGGCAAGTGTGTACGTGCAGTGGAAGAAGTTCGGCAATGCAGAGCAGTTATATAAACAGGCGTTGGAAATCTCAGAAAATGCATATGGTGCAGACCATCTACATACTGCTCGAGAACTTGAGGCGCTTGCAACATTGTACCAGAAACAAAATAAGTAAGATAGAGATCAGTAACATTCTCATTATATGAAGGGGAGTTAAAATTCATTTAGTGTGCTGATGTGCTAACGTCCCGGGATGGTGTGCTTACCCCATGTGTCATGTTCAGATATTTCTTCATCTGTGTGTTCATGGGGGAGGCACAGAAAATAAAACCACCAGGTTCAGCTGTAATTGAAGATGTATGAAGGATGGTCCTGGACTTCACATCATATAGTCTCAGGTCTGACTCTGCTCTTTTCCTGGCTGGCTTTTGAGCACAGTACTGATAACAGGGTCAATAAAACATTACCTAGAGACCAAGTCCATATTTTTTTTTTTGGAGACAGCGTCTCACTTTATAATTCAGGCTGGCCCTGAGCTTACTATATAGCCCAGGTGAACCTCAAACTCAGCAATTCTCTTGCCTCTGCCTCCAGAGTGCTGGAATTACAGGCGTGAGCCACCACACCTGGCTTTACAGTATGTGGCACTGATTGTTGGTTATAGAATTGTTGTATGTGGTTACCAGGGATCGAACCAGGCACCTTGCACTTGCTAGGCAGGTGCCAGAACCACTGAGCTAAATCTCTGGCCCCCGAGTCCATTTTTATAAGTGAGATTTTATTGGAACACAGCCGTATTTTTTCATTCATATATTTCGTGCTGTTGCTTCTATGCTTCAGTGGCAGAATTCTTCATTGTGATAGAAACCACCTTACTCACATAGCCTAAAATGTTACTGTTGAGTCATTTGCACAAAGTTTGCCAATCCCTGGTATGATATGAATCTATAGCTTTACCACCCTGAGAGCATCTGGTCTTGCCGGGATAGTAAAGATACTGCTGGACGTGATATAGCCCTGTAGTAGTTCTTGCCTGTTAGACAAAAGGGCCTGGGTTCAATCCCAAGCACTACAAAAACAAAGGGTTTTTGAAAGGTTTTCATATCTGTCACACTGAGTGAATACCACCACTTTCTCTATAGAAAGTATTTGTCTTTCTCCATCGTAAGTGAAACACAATGGAAATTTTTCTTTTAATTTCTACAAATGTTGTTCCACACAAATTATGTACAAATTTCACATTCTTATTTAACCAAAAATTAGCCTTATAGAAAATGTATGTGAATCAAAATCTTAGATTTAATTAAGTTTCCCTTTAGACATTCAGAAGGAGCTAAATCACAGGAAACTAATTAAATGTCAGTTGCCAACTACTTTAAGACTACCTTTATTTTGTTAGACTGTCTTAGGATTTTGTCAAAAGCTTTGAACTGCCTAGACTTCCATAACAATATTGTTGTATTTAATAGCCAACACACATAAGGAGTGCTTCTGTTTTACTGAGGGATACTTCTTTTGTTTGCTTCTTTTGTTTGACCTAACATACTTTCTTTTTCTTTTAAAGATATGA
>PVIC010003376.1:0-69338 GCA_004025085.1 Thryonomys swinderianus
GTGGTATGTGGTACTGATTGCTGGTGGGCATGAGTCACCACACCCAGCATTTTGTATGTGGTTACTGGGGATCAAACTCAGGACCTTGCACTTGGGAGGCAGGCGCTGGAACCTCTGAGCTAAATCTCTGGCCCCTCTGTTGTCTTCTTAAGAAGCCTTGTGCTGCCTTGGTTCTCTGAGAAGGTGTTTCACATTGGCCTGTCCTTCACAAACATGATCCCATCTGTAAAACATCTGCTAGAAACTTGTGGAATTTTCCATCATCTGCAAGGGAACTTTTTCCTAATTTATGACATTCAGACAAGCTTGATGATAAGGAGGATGACTTTACTTTTGTAGAAATCCTCGATAAATTATATTTTGGAATTGAGAAGAGAAGGGTCAAAGATCTCCTCTGAAATCATCAGATTTTGCAAGTATCTATTTGATCTTTGGGCTATATTTCCTTTATATTGCTCTAATAATATGAAGGAACAAGACATCTAATAGTAGATTAATTTGAAGTTTTCTCTTCAAAATAACTTTGTCTATCCTGTTTTATTCACAAGATTGTTTGCTTCATCAGATATAATAATGGGAATTAAGGTATTTTATACATTTTTTTTTGAGACAGGGTCTCACTTTGTAGTTCAGGCTGGCCCTGAGCTCACTATGTAGCCCAGGCAAGCTTTGAACTCAGAAATCCTCCTGTCTCTGCCTCCCGAGCGCTGGTATACATTAAAAACAACAACAACAACAACAACAACAACAACAAAACAAACAAAAACCTGCACAAGCAAATAGTCTTACTTGGCTTCTGTAATTGTCTTTGGCTCTTAGAAATCTTCATCCCATGACCCAGAAAAGATTTCAGCTTTTGGGCCTAATCTCAATTCTGCAGTTTCTTGAATGGCAGTTTACAGCCAAAGAATTTGCTTTCATCTAATAAACAGAAAACTTTCAAGTAAAAAATTCATAAGGGAGGATAGGAAATAATATTAGAGTCAGTTTTGGAATACAAAGTTATAGAAATCTAAGAAGTAAACCCAAAATTGGAAATGATGTAGGCTAGTGGTTTAAATATTTTTTAACTGACTAGAAGTTTACACAAATAAAATGCACACAGAGGCCTACTATGTGAAATAAAAAATACCAGCTTTTGTGCTGCCAATGAAAAAGGCCCAGGGCTGCCCCCCCTGTTTTTCTCAGCTCTGTGAAAGGGCTCTTGAAAGCCATCAATCTTTTCCAGTATGTTTTATTTAGACGAATGAGGTGGCACAGATCTGTAATCCCAGCACTCTGGAAGACTGAGACAGGAGGATTACAAGTTTCAGCTCAGGCAAGGCAATTTCATGATTGAGTTCCTTTCTCAAACAAACAAACAAATAAATAAAAAGTACTGGATATATAGCTTATATTGGATATATAGCAAAATCCTTGGTTTTAATCTTGAGGACAGAGAGAAAAGAGAAAGAGAGGAACAGAGAGAGAGAGAGAGAAAGAGGAAGGAAGGAAGCATGGAAGGAAGGAAGGAAGGTAGGAAGGAAGGAAGGAAAGAAGACAAAGAAAGAAAGAAAAGCAAACCAGCTTTGGGCATGAGCTCCTTGTTCAAACTATGCCTTATCATAGAATAATAATAATATCAGTAACACGTGCAAGGGTCCAGGCTCATCATGAAAACATTTTGTAGTATGGAGGCATTTGGGGATCCTAAAGCCCATTTCACTGCTTTTTGGTGGTGTGAAGGGGAGGAGCTCTACGTGGCACAGTTTGGAAACCATTGATCTCATTCACATTTACATGCGATCCAAGAATTGCATGTTTTTTTAAAATTGAATTCTTTGTTGGTACAATTTATATACATCTCACAATCACGTATAACATTGGGGGATTTGTACCAGTATATGACACAAGTTAATTCTCATTTTTACCCATATCCCTACCCACCCACACCTCCCCACCCCCTTTTACATACTCTTCTATTTTCTTTCTGAATCATATTTATTCTTTCCCCTCATTACATTCCCACACCAAATTTCCTATGGAAATTTCCCACTCTATAAAAGCTGTCATACTTTCTAGAGCTCATTTGCATCTACAGGTGTTCATGTCAAAGAGAAGAATTGCATCTTTGAGCCCTGTCCTCAGCTATCCTCTCTCACTGCAGCAGGGCCAGCTGACAGTATGCTAGCTTGTGGCGTGGCCACACCACACCAAGGACATCTTTGGGGAAAACTTGTTCCCAGGTCCCACGGGGAGCTCCCCTATTCGTAGAGAGCCACTGTGGCTCCTTACGTCTTCCCTTCAGTAGAAGCATTTCTAATACCCTTGATCTTTTACAACCCCTTTATATGTTTCAAGTGCCCCTTACAAAACTCATTGGAAATTAATTGGCATTTTAGTACTGTTAAGAGATGATTAGGCCTTGCGGGACTTGTCCTCAGGTTAACGATGATGTCCATCTCTCAGGAGTAGGTCTCTGACAAAAGGGATGAGTTCGCCCATTTCCTCTCTGTCTCACACACTTTCTTTTTTGCCAGGTAGGGCATAGTGCACAGCCCCTGACTGTGTTCTCAGATTTTGGTGCCCCCAGCATGGTGGCTCAAATGAACTCTTCCTATTTATAACATAACCAGGCTGCGACATTCTTTTATAGCAACAGAAAACAGGCTAGTAGACTCCTACTTATTCTGGCTACCTTCTGTAGGGTCAATAGCAGATCCTATTTCATATGAAATTGATATTTGCCTCAGAGTTGAGCTCAACCTGGGAGATCTGGTCTCCTAGGCACGTGTTCTGTAAAGGTAGTCACAAACTGAACAATGAACAAAGTGTGACTGGGAAATATGTTGTATGTTTAAATTTTTAAAATATTAAAAAGATACATTGATATGAATAACCTCTCCAACGCGTCTTCCTCACTTTGAACATATTTCCCATCATTTTTGCCACTTCCCAGAACAGTTTTGAAAGTCCTCTTTTGTAAGTGTCTTTAGTTGACCTGCCCTGGTTACTTTGGTCACCTGAATTGATTCAAATGCTTCCATTTCACGGTCTTTTTGATTTTAGACAAGAGGGAAACATTGTATGGTGCCAGACCCACCATCATATTTTGCTGAGCCTGGCTTTCTGTTGGATGGAACCTGACAGTGTTATTCACTGTATTTTTATCACGTCTCAAAAAGACACTCACAAAAGAGGACTTCCAGAACTGCTTCAGTTAGTGGTCAGAAGGGGGGTTAAGTATGTTCATAGTGAGGGGGAGGATTTTGAAGGACATTTGTTATAATGTGTATTTGTAATAATTCAGGGTTTACTAGCAGAGATGGTGCTATACAATTTCTAATCGGTTTACTTTGTTCTTTTTTTTATACCACTGGATTTTCACTATCCTTTTAAAAATATCTTATCATTTTAACTGCTGTTGAACGGCCTATCTGCTTCCACAAGGATGTTCAAGTGACTCAATAACCTCAGAAGATCTCAATAATCTTCACTGTATTGTACACAGAAATTTAACATCCTGGCTAAAATTTTCACTGACCAGTGAGCCCAGCCTGGGACCAAACACTTGCTCATCAAGGCAGAATTGTAGAAAATTCTTGCACTTGCTTAATGAAATTTGACCTTTATGGTTACACCGTCTATCAAAAAGAAACAAACCAATATATTTTAAAATGTTCAAATGAGGGATTTCTGCATTTCACAATATAATCACCCAGTGCCCTTTTAGAAACTCAGGTGGAGATATTTTGAACTAATCAAGCACTGGAATCACTTTCAACAGTTTAGAACAGTCCGCGATTATAGTAGCAGCTGTGGAGGGTATTACTACTTTTGTGTCTTCCCAAGACTTGCATGTGTGCAAATATTTTCTCTCCTTTAAAGCATTCTTTCCTGGGGCCCGATGGAGGGTGTGCATTTGGGGACACAAAGAGAGCAAAAACATGAAAAAAACAGCAAGTCAAAACCCGGTGTTTCTGAAACTCTCCTTGTCCCTATGGTGACACTTGAGGTGGTCAACTTGGAAATTGTGGTGAATGAAATGGCAGTTAGACTATCTTGCTTTCATAATGTTCTCTCATGTCCGGGATCACTTTAGGCAACCCTAATGCTTCTGGATGGAAATTGCTGCCACCCCTCGGATCCTTCTCATACCTCTAAGTCATGGCTAAGTGAGCGACAGAGACAGATGAGATGTCCCCGCATCATGAAAGCCAAGAATGGGTTACCCTGCTCCCACCTTGGCCAATGCCAGAGTCTTCTTGCTTATCCCAGACATCCACCCTCCATCTCTCCCCTTCCTGCCAATACAGGAACTAACCCAATTGAAGCAGAAGGTACTTAGTGATTTTATCTATAACAAGCAACATAATGTGAACATTTAGAATGCACATCTAGTTTTCAGTATGTCAAATCTAGAACTTCTCACCATAACATTACAATAAATCAGAAAGCATAAAATCAGCAAAAAACAAATGTCGGGGGTAAAAATATTGAAAAAGTTTCTGAAGTTATGTTGAAACATTTTTTCTTGGTCGGTTATCAACAGACGCCTGCACGTCTTGAGTAACTTAACTAAAGCCAAACTGTACTTGTACAAAATATTATTGTTTCCTCTTTTTATGTGTGTAGTTTCGATGACCCTCTCCCTTGCGCTCTAGTCTTGATATTCATAAAATCGATCTTGTCATTCCATTTTTGTGCTTCTTTTTGGGGGCAACACCCTGTTGGCCCTTGTAGGTGACAGAGTAGGAGGGTATGTTTTGGTAGAAAGTATTCTTAAGTAGCTCAGCCTCAAAGGTATTTCCAAAGACAGAGAACTTGAGCTTTTAAAGTGGAAAGAAAAGTGGAGAGGAAATTAGACCTTTGTCTCTCTAGTCACACCCCAATTTTACTTTACCTTTGTCTTTTTTGAACAACCCCAGTGTACCTCAGGCAAATTCTAGGCAATCCCTAAGAAGAATGAATAGGAATAGGAATTAGCTATGGGGTAAAATAAATTGATAAAGGGCTAACATTGGTTATGTGATTGCTCTCTCCCAGGCATTGGTTTAATTTTTTTTTTTTTTTTGAGCCAGGGTCTTGCTTTATAGTTCAGGCTGGTCCTGAGCTCACTATGTAGCCCAAGCAAGCTTCACACTCAGCAGTCCTCCTGTCTCTGCCTCCGAGTGCTGGGATTAAAGGTGTGAGCCACCACACCTGGCTACATTTATATTTTTAAATTTTTATCTTTATTGGTACGTTGTATATACACATCATGATCACATTCAATATTGGGAATTTGTGCCAGTATATGACCCAATTTAATTCTCATTTTTCCAATTCCCTACCCACCCCACAATCCCCCATATATAAGCTTTGTTTCCCTTTTTTATTACCATCACATTTTTTCTTAACCCCTCATTATCTTTACATGATACTTCAACACCTGTGGTGTGTATCAGTCACTTTCCCATTGCTAGGATGCATCACCTGACATCCACAGCGTAAAAGAGAAGTTAAATTTGGCTCAGTCTAAATTCAACTGGTTCCAAGGCAGAAGTGGCCCGGGTGAAGGCTCCGTCAGAGAAGAGCTGCTTATCCCGTGCCACCCAGGAAGCAGAGTCAAAGAGGATCTGAGGAGCAGCTGAAGAGAGAGAGAGAGAGAGAGAGAGAGAGAGAGAGAGAGAGACAGACAGACAGACAGACAGACAGACAGACAGAGACAGAGAGACAGAGAGACAGAGACAGAGAGACACAGAGACAGAGAGAGACAGAGAGAGCTGTTCTGAAGGGGCACTTTCAGGGATACATCTCTTCCAACCAGGCCCCACTTGAACAGGACATTGAGCTACAAACACATCAGTGGATTAGTCCCCTGATGGATTGAGCATCCCAGAGATCCAATCAACTTCTGAAAGCTTGACCTTCAAATACAGGAACCCAGGGGGGAAACTCCACATTGAAAGTATAAGACAGAGCAAGTGACGCAAAGAGAGAAAGAAAGAGCAGAGCCCAAATCGTGGTGTCACAGGCTGTTCCCTCTGCTGTATTCTGGTGGTCCTGCAGGATAACCCTGGTATTATGTGAGAGGAGGGGCAGAAGACTACAGGGACAAGAGGATTACTGGGGACCGTCTTAAAAGCTGGCTGTTAAGCCTCTCTTTCATCCTTGTGGGGTAGCCATCTATTGTGAGTGGAGGGTAATTAGCCTATATAACCATATATTTTTCTAGAAATTATTATGGTCCCCTAAGGTACATATCATACCTGGAGTCAGTTTTATGCCGGTAAGGTGAGAAGATGTAATTTACTCAGGCAAGTCTTTTCACTCTTCCCCATATGTCTCTTCTTCTCTGGACTGACAGGGTCAAGGAAGGAGACTGAACTGAGTCTCGGTAGGCATAGAAAGCCTGGATGGTTGATGAGGTGGATGAGTGGATAGAATGTATAATTTCAGGAGAAAGAAAAGATTGCATGGTTGTGGTAGCTCTGAAAGGCGAAGAAAGAAACCAGTGAATAAAGGTAATAGCACAGGCATTGGAGAAGGCAGAGAAACATTAGCAAAGGGGTCACCCAGGGCCAAGTTATGAAAGCTTTTGTTCATCACCCTATAGGAGGTTATGTTGCAACGACACAAGCTGCAGGCTGTTAAGTAAATTAGCAATTGCTACAGTTATGTCCTAAGACTGTCTTCACTCTCGCTGTGGTGGAAGAAAGCTTGAAGGAAGGTAAGGCTGGAATCCGGACTCGTGAGAAAGACTTGGCCCTGATGGGGTGACGACAGGGTGATGGGGTGCTCTGGTCAGGAGCAGAGCTCACCACGATAGAGGCGGTGGGATGGAAGGGAAACTGATGCAGAGGAGAATGATTGGGACTCCCAGGAATATGAGAGAGAGAAACTTAACAGCTGCATGAACTAAGGAGAAAATCTGGTTTCCCCAACTAGAAATTAAGTTTCAGTAATCTGAAAAAAAATGAGAGACAAAAATGGCTGAGGTACCTAGCACACTGCTTAGCATGGCAGGGACACAGTCAATGGTAGCTATAAATAAAATCAAAGAAAGAAACAAGTGAATAAAAGTAATAAAAAGACCCTATATAAGCACATGTGCTCACTCTTAAGCAAAAACTAACAAAAGCAAGTTATTTCCAGAAAAGTGCTATGCTTGAAGATCACAAGATTAAGGTCTAATAGGAAATAGTAAGTCAGAATAAGAATAATACAAACAACATTGGATCTACAGTGTGTATATGATGTCTGAAAATACATACACATATGCATAATGCTATTGAAAACATTAAATTTGTAAAAAAAACCCTATATTTTTAGGCTCTATGGACATGCATATATACATATATCCACACTAAATACATGTATATGTGTACACATTTAAAATTACATTACAGAAGAATTTTAAGAGACTTTGATTCTAAAAACAAACAAGAAATGATTATGTTAAAATGTTTCTCCAAGGGGCTGGACTGTAGCTTAGTGCTAAAGCATTTGCCTAACGTAGGAAACACCTTGGGTTCAACCCTCAATGCTATAAAAAGGAAAAATCTAAAACGTCCTCTGATAAAGATTTCTCCAAAAGCAACTTTTCATTTTAGGAAAGTCCATAGTACTGACTCCACGGATGATCAGGAAATATTGTCCTCTACTGAGTTTAGTGATTTAGATTGTATTTCATTTTAAGTTACTTAACCAGCTCAAACATCTTGGAATTTAACTTGTGATATTTTGCTATTGTCATTTTGTTTGCTTAATCTTGACAATTAAACCTAGGGCCTTATGCATTGCTAAACTCATGTTCTACGACCAAGCTTCATCCCCAGACCCTTGAACATGTTTTAGACTCTGTTTTCTTTTGTTTTCATTTCTATTTGTCTTGGGAAAATGGAAGCATGAGTGCTGTACCTCTGCCTTTTGAAAAACTTATCTCCATGTCTTGGGACACACTCTGCTGTGTCTACATTCCTCGCCTGCACTCAGATGGTGTAGAGTAAAAGCTTCTTTTCATTAAGAAAACTGGGCTGCAACATATAGAACTTGCAAACAGAACTTGCAAATATGAAGCTGGTAAAATGCAGCATGCCTAGGAAAACCAGTGCCGGTGGATGATTGCCGTATTATAATTTCAAAAGCTGTATCCTAGTCCCTTGCTATTTAAGGTTATATGCTAAGAATGTCTAGGAGAAAATCCTAGAAGATCCTAACAGATTCTATCACCTACTGTTGAGTAAGCAGGGCTTCTGGAACTTGCTACCCTGGTTTTGTACACTTGTTTTCTTAATATTTTTGCATTGTGCTCCCTTTTTAAAATGATTCATCAAGAGTATAAAATGTAACCAGCTGCTGAAAATTTAAGAACACGGGTTATGATGTTATAACAAACTCCAAAACACAGAAAGACAAATTGTAGTCTTGTAGCTTCCTTTTGAAAGTTGGACCTTTGAAACCTTTTTTTCCTCATCTTCTTGTCTCAGTTCTCTTGCCAACACCAGTCTATTTTTCGTGGTCAATCTGAGCATTTTTCTTTCTCAGTCTGCTTACCTGTAAGAACTGTTTCGCTTTCTCTGTGGTCTCCGTTTTTCATTGAAATCAGCTCTTAGAAACGTCTAGGCAACTTTGACAGTGAGGTCTTTCTGTTTTCCTGCATTAGAAGTTCCCCTAATTGCCTACATAAGTAGGGTGATTTGCTCTCCTGAGGCAGGGCTGGTGAATGTACCTCTGCCTGCCATGGTGGGCTGTTCTTATTGAAAGCTGGAAGAGGTTCATTACTACAGGAAATTCCAGTTTATATGTATTGTCCCTGTGGGATTACTGTCAATAGTGATCTTTTCCATCTCAAAAATATTTTGGCTTGCACAGAAAATTATGTTACTTTATTGAGAAATCCCCTTTCTTATTATACTCCAAGCACTAGTGAGGGGAGAAAGACATGAGTTACTTAATGATATTGTATTTCCTTGTAGAATAGAAGGATGAACAACTCCAGTAAAGCTACCAGCCAGGCCACACTTGGGGGCTAATATTACCTACTTCTAGTGAGGAATGGCAGCTGAGAGGGCATGCGACTTTTTCATGGGACCACATGGATGTTTCACAGGAATCAAGCTTTTCCTGTCACCTAGATTCCTCCTCCATAGCTTTAGAGATTCTATCCTCATCCTACTTAACTTGGCTCCAAACCGAGATTTTCCTTTTGTTTGTTTGTTTTTTCACTGTGCTAACCTCATTTCTGATTCTCCTCCAGTAGAGTCAGCTCCAGCCTCTGGGCTACAGAATCAAACCAAGTCTGGGGCATGTTAGGGTAAGGGCTTCAGAGCAGTAGGTGAGGAGCAGGTGAGCAATAGAAGTTTTATTCATAGCCTCTCCCTGTGCTCTTATCACCACCTATCTCTGCCTCCTGTCAGGGTATTGGATGCATTAGATTCCCCTAGGATTGTGAGCCTTACTGTGAACTGCATATGTAAAGTATCTAGGTTGCTCACTCCTTATGAAATCTAATGCCTGATCTGATGTGGAGCTGAGGCAGTGATGCTAGTCCTGGGGAATATAATTATCGTGTATGGTAAACATACATCAACAACAACAACAAAAGGAAACTAAAAACAAAACAAAGCAAAATAAAACAAAACCAAAAAAGCTTTTCCCCACTCAGGTTAGTGAAGAAAAAATTGTCTTCTCTGACACAGGTATCTGGTGTCAAAAAAGTGTGGACCTGCTGCTTTAGCCTCTGGGGATGATTACTGAGGTCTTCCTTTGCTTGTGCGTGTTTCTGTTCCGTATGGCACGGAACAGTCAGTGATGTATATATATAGAGGGAGTTCTGCCTACAAAGATCTGGAAAATGAGCACAGGGAAATCCTAGCAGGAAACGAGGCTGCCCCATATTCAGCTCAGCTCTTTTCTCATCAGCACACGGGGAATTCTGACACCAGGCCCTCGACCGCTTCAACAATGGTAATTTGCAACAGCCGTGGGAAAGGACAGGTGAGCCATAATATTAAGTAGTAAACGGGTAACCTAACGTGTTTCCCCCTAACTCCCCTCATCAGCGAGCCAGGACTGGAGCTCTCATTTGCTCACGGAGCTGTAACTTAGTGCTTGATGCTGAGTGACACAGAACGACAGCTCAGAGGCAGTCAGAGCTTTTCTTTTTCCCCCTCTAAGTGTCTGCTTCTGGTTTTTTCTTTAGCTCCCTGAAGTTCTGAAAAACAAAAAAATATGGATTATGACTTTCCTAAGCAAAATTAGATGAATTTTTTTTTTTTAACTTGGATGTTGCCCTTGGCCTTGTGGAGTGTATATATATGCTCCAAGGCCCTTCTTGGCTCTCTTCAAGTCCTGAAAAGATTAGAGATACACTTAGCTTGGAGACAACTTCCCTGCGAAACAGTGTGTGTGTCTGTGTGTGTGTGTCTGTGTGTGTGTGTCTGTGTGTGTGTGTGTGTGTGTGTGCATGCACACCTCCTGGATTCTGTAGCCGTCAAGTGAAATAATAGGATCTCTTGCTAAATAAAGGGGCAACAACTCCTGTGTAACTCCTGTCGGCCTGAAGGCCAGCAGTGGGTCCAGGCAACAGCTAGTCCTATTTAATGGAGAACACTTCAATTGGCAGAATTCCTTTGAAGAGCTGCAAACCAGAACATTTCATGGGGAGGAGTTCACACAGTTCGGTAGTATTTGAGCCCAGGTGTAGCTGAATCATAAGGATTTTGTGTTGATTGAATGAGATACTATGAACATAAGAAATATTGTGTTGTTACTTGTGTAGATATCATAATAAATCTTAGATATTGAGCTCTCATTTTATAATCTACCTTTCCATCTAATAATAAATTTGGTGAATATTACATTAACAAAAACAGATCTACTTCATTCCTTTAAATTCCTATGGATCAGGCCACTGAATGAATAGAATGTAATTTGTTTTGTTACAGTGCTAGGAATTACATGTATGATCTTGTGCATGTTCGCCAAGTGCTCTGCCATTGAACTACACCTCTAGCCTAGAAATATAAAATCAAATTAGACATCCCAATGCTGAAAGAGCTTTCAATTGCTTCAACTGTTTGTTGATTACAGGTTACAATTCCACTATGTATCTTTGCCCACACAAGTAAATGCCTCTTAAAATATATAACACAGTATATTTTGTAAATTAAAATATACATGAGTAACGGAGGGAAAACATTATGTCTATATGTATGAGGAGTGATAAAAATATGGTGAATATAATTTAAAAATTCATTAGAAACATTGGCATTAACCCTTTTAAAATGACACTCCCACCTTTCTTTGAGCACACATCATTCTTACAGTGTGTGTTTCACTGTACATCAGTTCTGAGTTATAATCTGGAACTATTTAAATAACTAGAAGCCACAAAGTAAGGGGCAGAAAGAATTGTTTAAAAAACTGGATAGAGGGGGGCCGGAGATTTAGCTCAGTGGTCCCGGCGCCTGTCTCGCAGGCACAAGGTCCTGAGTTCAATCCCAGTGACCACATAGAATGCTGGGCATGGTGACTCACGCCCACCAGCAATCAATACCACATACCACAGTGCTGGGCGTGGTGGCTCACGCCTGTCATCCCAGCACTCGGGAAGCAGAGACAGGAGGATTGCTGAGTTTGCAGTGGCTTGTCTGGGCTACATAGTAAGCTCAGGGCCAGCCTGAACTACAAAGTGAGACCCTGTCTCAAAAAAAAAAAAAAAAACTGAATAGAAGGTAAAACAGGTCATCCTGTTTTATCTGAAATGATAGAAGGTCCAAACTTTTTATAAAAAACAAAACACAATTTTTAACAAATAGGAAAATACAAATAGTGGAAGAGTATCTTTCATTCAATAATTCACAGAAATTAAAATTGTCAAGAATAGCTACAGCGGGCAAGTGCGCGATGAAATAGGTTTTGCAACTCACCTCTGGTGGAAGTACAATTCCGCAGCTATGTTTTAAAAGTAGAGCCCCGCTGGCCCAGCAGACTCGCTGCCACCACTGCAGATTCCTGGTCTGCACAGTCCTGGGTCTTCGCGTTGTGCCCTTCGCACAGCAGCCTCTGCACTGGAGACGTGGAGGAGCAGTGCACTTCCTTACATCAGCGTGGAGGCAAGTACCAAATACAGGCAGCACTGTTCTCCACCCGACCGAAGCGCCTGTGTTTGCCAGAGCGGATATCCTTCCTCCTCTTCTCAGGGAAGATTTTTTGTCCAGATGCCTTCAGGATCCCACTACAATGCAGCTTCTGTGCCCCTCATCTCTAAAACGCCTCTGCCAAGTTCAAGGCCAGCCGCTTGCGTTCTGGCTAGCCCCATCATGTGGCTTTGAGCTGATGGTCTACTTCGTCTCAGTCTTCTCCCCCCAGTCTAGCCCAGGGCCACTGGATACCTGCTTCATGTGTGGTGGGCTAGGCCATTCGGGAATTAGAAGAGAGCCAGCTGGGCATGACTAAGACTAACTTTAAAGGAGTGAAACTTATTTGTGGTTATTCCTAGAAACTCCTCAGCTTCCTCCTGGTCCCCAGTAAAACAAGATGCAGTGGTCCTGGGTGGGGGTAAAGATACGCACAGGGAGCAGTGTTATCTGGTATACGTCTTTCCAGCCCAGGCATAACAGCCCTTGCAGCTTTCTGCTAGGAAGCTACAGCTTTCTGTAGGTCATTGTATAGCATTTAATGAATGTATTCTGTCTAGAAAAGCAAAACAGGATGAGTGAATCATATAGTGCCCCTTGAAAATGTAAGATATACATTGAATGTACAATAATTGACTATCTGAAGGCTGGCAAGAGCAGAAGTAGTAGTGTACACCAGTCATATTAAAAGAAAAAGATGGGTTATGTGGACACATAAGAGGAGAAAGAAAAGTTGTGAAAAATGATAGGTAATAAAGTCAAGCTTTACAATTCAGCGTTGGACAATAAGTAAAGGAAGACACAATCATTTGCTGAACAATTGCCATGTGCCAGATACACCATAGACAAGTTTTTATAGGTTAAAGTTAAATTTAACCCTCAGGACAATTCTACGATCATTATTGTCAAACTCATTATTTTTGTTCAGCTGCCTTTGTTTTTGTTTAAATGTGCAAGAAAACTCATCTCTGGATCATCCAAACATTCTATTTTATAAATGCCTCAATTTGAAATCTTTCTTCTGAACTTGAGCTACAGGACCGTAGATAATATATGAAGCAGAAAAAGAGAATAAAGAGCTGAGCTGATTCTGGTTATCACAGCGAGAAAGTGCTGTTGTTACCAGTGACTAGTAAATGCGAAATGTGGTTCCTTGGAGGACAAGAATGCTAGTGGCAACTGGTGGAAAAGAAAAGTGGACAAAAGGTTAAAAGAGAAAGGCAATGGTGCTTTAAGGAATTTAAAAATGCATCTTAATGAATTTACAACAGAAAGGGAAAAAAGGAAAAAAAATATTTGGAACTTTTGAAAAGTAAGAAGCAGAACCCGCCCCCCCCCCAAGCAATACAGCGAAAGGCATGGTGGGAGAGAAAGACAAGGAGAACAGGAAACCTTAGCTATCTCTAACTGAGGGGTATCTGAAAAGTCACCAGCTGAACTTGCTCTTCCTGAACACAACCCAAAAGTCATGTTCACTTAGTAAGAAGAGGGTATTTGGATGATTTCATGGGCCTGGTTGTAATTTCAGTAAATTTGTCATATCATTTTACAGAATCAGTGGTATAATGAGTGCAATGGTGTGGAATGGAATTTTCTAGAAGAACTTAATGTCCAGTAGGTCAGTGTAGTTGGGCGAGATATCTGCCCAGGGTTTACCTGGACAACAAACTGTGGCTAACTTCAAGCAGAACAACATTTCCTCATCCACATGGTTACAGCTCCTTTCCTTTTGATACTGCAAAGAGGAAATCATTACTAACCTTGGCACTGGGAAATTTTCTTCACTTCTATCCTGGTTGTCTCTGCTGTTTCTCTTAGAACTCCATGCAGTTAGTCACTGTTCAGTGTTCACATTGCTGGGAAGTATTAGGAGGACAAAAGTTCCCAGGACAAAATTTCATGCTTTATGTAAACAAAACCTTGCTTCTATTATTTTCCTTTTAACCATGAGCAATTAAGCTGCAAAGACAAATGTGAATTTTATTTGTGATGACTTTGCAAGTCCTCTGCCATGGCCATCATTCTCTCCGGGATCAGCAGAAGCCCCACAAGCGCCTACAGATCTCTTTGTTGCCTCCTGTACCCTTGTATTAGTAATTCATTTTTCACTTGATAAAATGTTGAGTTTGACTGCATAAGACTTGAGTCTTAGTCCTGAATTAATATCCTGTTCCAAACAAATCTTTAAATGGAGTTTTCTGACTAAAGTGACTTTATCTACTTTTTCCCACTGTAGGCCTTATTGAGAATTACTGTTGGTTATGTAAATAAGAAAGAGTTTAAGAACACAGATAGATCTGTAGCCCAAAGGTTCCTTGCAGAGAACAGGAACCCAGAGGCACAAGAGATTTAGACGAATAACAAGGAGAATGCCAAGAAAGTATGAGAAGAGAGTAAAAGAGAAAAAAATGTAGGAAGACTCCTGATGGGTTTTTTGAAATACAGATCTACAGATCTTGAGATGAACTGGGGTTAACTGGAATGAAACTACCATCAGCAAAAGAAGCACTGACTGGTTCACAGCTCCTATAAATATGTTGAAGAGAAAGGTGGTACCTCATCTTCATCCTTATTGTCTCTTCACCTGATTCATGAAATGAACATGACCAAAGAGTCATTATGTCTAGAATTTAAAAGTCAAAATCCTAGAAACCCTGGAAGGTTGGTTAATAGGGATGAGAATAGACGTGCAGTACATGAGGAGAAATGTTCATAAGGATTTAAATTTGCAGACATAAGGCAAACAATTCTAGCAATCTATTGTTCAGCATGGTGACTATGTTTAATAATGATAAATCATGTGCTGGGCATGTGATAAAATGGTAGATTTTAAGTATTCTTAACACACATCTGTGCGCAAGGTAACTAGAGAAAGTGTTGAGTGCATTAGTTAGATTGATTGTGGAAGTATAGAAAACAAGCTAATATAGGGGCTGTGAAGATAAAGCCTGATCAGTAAAGAAAGATCGAGCTACTAGAAAACAGAGTACCTACTGGAAGGAAGATTGCTTAGAGGC
Organism: Thryonomys swinderianus; assembly: GCA_004025085.1. Classification (NCBI taxonomy): domain Eukaryota; kingdom Metazoa; phylum Chordata; class Mammalia; order Rodentia; family Thryonomyidae; genus Thryonomys; species Thryonomys swinderianus. Next base: position 15,122 of record PVIC010003376.1, read on the forward strand.
AGTCATAACCAAAGGACTTCAAAGATTCCGGTCCCAATGACATGTCTTCCCTTCATGTGGGAATAACTGGAGGTATCAACCAACGGAGTTTATACATTACTGTGACTTTGGCAAGTCCAACCCTGTGGTGAAATGGATTTGCCTGATCCTTTCAAACATTCCATTCTAATGATTCTGTTTGGTGCCATGTTCATCCGCTACCTTTCTCTATTTCTTTCCTTCCTGGGAAACTCAGACTAGGGAGTGACTGTGCATTGACTTCATAGACTCAAACCAGAAGTGTTTGTAAGGTAATTTGAACTGAAAATCATTATGTTGACACTCTCTTCACCTCGCCATTTTATTACTGTGAGCTGTGTAATATGCACACAGAGTCAGATTATAAGCATACCTCTTTTTGTGACAGTTTCTTCCACATGGTTGATGAGCTGACCTTGTGTTACGTGTATGTAATCCCATCACCTTGTGTAATGAGGAGAGGTTACATCAGCTGGGCATGCTACAAAATCAGGTTGTGGTACCTATGATAGGTAGCTTGGACTCAGAATTACAGAAAATTCCTTGATTAACTCGTGTCTCATCAGAGATTCTTAGGAGACAACCTCCAAACCTTGCAAGCTCTGAAAGCAGAGTCAGATGGTACCCTCAGAAGTACTAAAACAGGCCCGGAGATTTAGCTCAGTGGTTCCGGCGCCTGCCTCGCAAATGCAAGGTCCTGAGTTCAATCCCGGTAACCACATACAATGCTGGGCATAGTGACTCGCGCCCATCAGCTATCAATAGCACATACCACAGTGCTGGGTGTGGTGGCTCACACCTGTAATCCCAGCACTCGGGAGGTAGAGGCAGGAGGACTGCTGAGTTCCAGGCTTGCCTGGGCTACATAGTGAGCTCAGGGTCAGCCTGAACTACAAAGCGAGACCCCATCTCAAAAAAAAAAAAAAAGTACTAAAACACTGTTTCTTCCAACTGAGTTAAGGAACTGGAGCCATAAGTATACATGGGACCACCATACAATTGCCATCCCTAGGGTTGGTAGAACACTATCCATTCTTCTATGGCTAATTATATGTGCTCATAGCTTATAACTAAAGAGTATCTGCCATGTGCTAAACATTACACAGTACACAGTATACACACACACATACACACATATATATGTATACATATTTATATATGTAAATATATTTCACATAGTAATTATGTAGAAGGAATCAAGGCTCCAAAACAGAAAGGGCACTCTTTAAGTCACACAGTCGTAACCCCAAAAACTGAGCATGAGTTTGGCTTTTCCATAGGTTCTGTGTTTACTGACTTTCTGGCTTCTCTTTTTCCTCTCTTCTTCTTTTTAAAAATATCTTCGGTTACAGAATGTTAACTGAAGTCAATATCTTGTTGCCAACCTAATTGGCTTACTCACTCTGTACTCAGTCCCACCATGCTCCAACCCCCCGCCCCAACTCACTATGGCACCTGTCAGACGGAGCAGTGCCATCATAATAGTGTGCCCACCACCTGTTGGGGAAAAATATGAACAACATCATCACTTTATCTGAGGTCCACAGCTCAGTCATTTTTACCTCAGTTTTAGCCCATCATCTCATTTCATCAAGAATATACCTTTACTCTGTTCATGACTATTCTTCAGTGGAATTTCTGGTTTGATGCTCTTTCTCTTTCTCACAGCAGTCAAATATTTGTCAACACTTCCAACGCTCCCAAACTTCATGGCCCTAACAGACACTATTGCAGCGAAGGTGAACTTTCAGAGCTTTCCATAATACAAACAGCCTTTTGAGGCACATGTGTCATTAGTGTACCACCACTCTTTCTTCTCATATTTGTAAGACTCACAACTCTGTTACACTGAATATTTTCATCCTGGCCTGGACCTGTACATTTATATGATAGTCTTCAAACACAGAGTCTCAACCATTTTTTGCTTCTCTGCACAAACACTGAGCGGTTTTCCAGAATTTGTGTCGTGTGACAAGACTCCCAGGAGAATGCCTTGAGGAGCGATACCCAGTGTTGTCTGTATCTGCCCTGCCCAGGTACAGAAATATCACAGTTGCAAGGAACCACAGAGGGAGTCTACATACAAGATAAAAGAGAGATCCATAGATTCATTTGATTTGCTCCCTTCTTTAGCTAAGTGATAGGTATGTGTACAGAAAGAGCTGAACACATGGCTGAGGAATGAATAAATGGATTAAAGAATGGATGTTATGGGCACAGTTGACCACTGCACCCTGTTAGGAATTCATAGAACACAAACCACATAGCGTCTCTTCCTGCTCACAACTGACAACAATATCCCATCATTCTTGGTAGAAAATAGAGATACTTACCATGATCTCTGAGAAACTTTGTGACCCTTTGCCTTTTAGACCCATTCTTATCCTTCTGTCTCCTCACTCAGTTCACTGCAGTTCCATTTGAGTCCTTGTCGCTCTTCAAAATGTCTCTTCACTTTCCTGTCCAAGGTTGTCATGGGTGTTAGATCTGCTTGGGGTTGACCTTGCCTGAAGTCCAGTGAAACTCACTGCTTTACCCATTGATTCTCTGTGCCCACAGCCACTTCTGCAGACAGTCAGTTGTATGTGTCTACCTCCCTTACTTGAACCACACTTCATAGTATGACCATGTAACCCTATTTCCTTGCTTGTGTATTTACAATGAATGGAACATACTAAAGATATTTGTTCAATAAGGAAATTGCATTACTTTCACAATACAATAAGCTCTTCTGAGATAATAACCACATCAATTTATAAGGAAATTTAAAGCCCTGTACAGCAAAGGTAACCACATTCATCAAATTTCACAGGCAGAAATTTGGCCAATCATAACTACTGGCTTTTTGATGACAGAGTTCCTCAATTTGAAGCAATCATGGGTTCAGAAACTGGAGAGTGCATTTTTTTTTACAATTATGTGAGTATTGTAACAATTTTAAAATATCACAAAAAAATTACAAAAAAAAGAGTGCACAAGGGCGCTCATTTCTCCACATCTTTGTCAGAACTTGTTAACTATTGTGTTTTTTGTAATAGCCATCTTAATCTGTACAAAGTAACATATATATATATATATATATATATATTTTTTTTTTTTTTTTTTTTTTTTTGAGACAGGGTCTTGCTTTGTAGTTGAGGCTGGCTCTGAGCTCACTATGTAGCCCAGGCAAGCATCGAACTCAGCAATCCTCCTGTCTCTGCCTCCCGAGTGCTGGGATTACAGGTGTGAGCCACCACACCTGACACTGTGGTATGTGGTACTGATTGCTGGTGGGTGTGAGTCACCACATCCAGCATTGCATGTGGTTACCAGGGATCAAACTCAGGACCTTGCATTTGCGAAGGAGGCACCGGAACTGCTGAGCTAAATCTCTGGCCCAAGTATAAAGTAATATTTTAGTGTGGTTTTGCTATCTACTTTCCCTGATGATTAGAGAAGTTCAGCATATTGTTATATACCCACTGGGCATTATCCTTGACTTTGTTTACTCCTAGTTCCTATCTTCTATAGGCAATAGCAGCCCCAATGTTTTGTTTTTTCTTTTTTTCTTTTTTGAGACAGGGTCTCATTTTGTAGTTCAGGCTAGCCCTGAGCTCACTATGTAGCCCAGGCAAGCCTTGAACTCATAGCAATCCTCCTGCCTCTGCCTCCTAGGTGCTGAGATTATAGGCATGAGCCAACATGCCCGGCATTGTGGTATGTGACTAAAATATTACTTTATACTTGGGCCAGGGATTGAACCAGGGATCTTGTGCTCTCTAGGCAGGTGTCGGAACCACTGAGCTAAATCTCTGGCCCTGATCCAATGTTTTCAAGGTATATCGTACCTCTCCTCTACGTGACCTTGGCTGCTATTCACTCAGGAACGTCAGAACTCGCTGATGATGTTGATTCTGTCTATAGTCTTCGCTCTGCATTCTGGTCACTGAAGGATTGTAGGGTTAGGAGGGGCAATGACCTTTGCCCTCCAGAAATGCCGCTGGAGTCAAAGAATGTGGCTAGGATGAAAGTTGCGTGGGATCAGCCCACGCATAAGGCAAGTGGAATTTCCTGTTCCTTCACACACAAAGAGAGCCTGCAATCTTGTGCCTATGAGCCAGCTGACAGAGTGATGCTCTTCAGAAAGGGCGCCAGGCCATAAACATGGTTGTGACATTGTCATGGAGACTTGTCATTTTGTCCTTTATTCTCTTTATAGCTTTTTCTCTCCTCACTGTTCTCTGGATACTAGGCAGAGCATCTAGTCTCTAAGAAGCCACACGATTCTAAGCCTGTCTCTAGCTGTGCCAGGTCCGTTGGCCAAACCTTGCTTCCTCTCACCCCACTGAGCAGCTGGAGGTCTGAGTGTCTGTGCCCTGCCCTCTCCCAAGGGCCCTTGCAGCTGCAGCTGGTTACTCCTTGGCTCAGGACAGGTACCCAGCCTGGGTAGAGCCAGTGCCTTCCCTGTGGCCCTGGAGATAGTCTGCTTGACAAGGGCAGGAGTTGTGAGAAAGCCCGTGACAAGAAGCACTGATGTCTATTTCCTTATTACGGCTTTTCAGGAGACAAAATCTTAAGGTTGCTTAGGCCTTCTGGCTCAAAAACAGGGAAAACAAAACAAAACAGAACAAAAATTAAACCTCATTTCTGTTCCCTTGGTTACAAATTCTCAATATGGAGGCAGAAAATAGGGGATCAAACCCACAGCCTTCACACTGAGTTATATCCTCACCCCTTTTTTACTTTATTTTTAAATATTAACACAGGGTTTCACTAAATCATAAGGTGCCCAGGTTGGTCTTGAGCTTGAGATTATCTTGCATAAGTCTTCCAGAGTGCTGCAAATATGGGTGTGTAGCACCATGCCCAGCTGTGGAGAAAGAAAATCCAAGCTGCTTCTTCCAAAGCCTCTCATAGCCATCCTAGGGCAGCCAAGGGTAGGGATTAGATGGGGAGAGTTCCTTCTTTGACTGGTTTAGGACTGAGAAGAAGTGTTTGAAAGTCAGATATACAAAGTGTGTTTGTTAGCTTCCCATCACTGTAACAAACTACTTCAGGTGATCAATTTATAAGGCAAAAAGGTTTATTTTATCTCACAGTTTCATATGTTTCAGTGTAATACAAGTTGGTTCCATTGCTTTGGGCCTGAGACAGAACAAAACCATTCAATATCCAGGAAACAAAAGAGAGGGTGAAGAAGGGTACTGCAGCATAACAATCCCCATCAAGGGCACAATCCAATGATCTACACACCTCCTACTAAGTCCCACCCTTTAAAGGGCTCCCCACCTTCTAAACAGCGCTACCATGAGGACCAAACCTTTAAGACATAGAATGCTTAGGGCCATTTAAGATCTGAACTATAACACCTGGTTCCTTGCCTGACTCTGTACCCTGAACTCTGTGAATTATTAGTGCTATATACTTATTGCCATTTTGGTGTACTTAGTGTCATCTGTAGAACTAAGATATATGCCTGTTCTGATCCCAAATAAAAGTAAGCAGTCATCCAGAGATTAAAGCATGGCCACTTACTTCATCAAGACCTGCCTTTACCAATAGTTAACTCAGAGTAGAACAGGCCAGGGGACATTAAAAAAATACTTGAGTATTTGGATTCTGTCCTGCTCTGCAGTGATGAATTTAACTTGTGCTTTGGGATATTCATGCTATTTACTAATCTAGGAAGAGATGGGGGAAGGGCTGTCGAGGAGGGAAGTTGGGAACAAAAAGGGGAAGAAAAGTGAAAGAAGGAAAGGAAATCTTAATCAAGGAACACTACACAGCTGCCAGTATTTATTTCAACTGAATGTAGATCCCTTTTACATGTCTCTTTAATGAGTATTTTAGAATATTAAATACACAAAAGAACAGAAACAAGAACAAGATACTGCATCCAAAATATAGTACTGTTAATGTTGTGTTGTTGCGTTCTATTAACTTTCCACAACCAGAAAAAATACTATTTATAATAGATTTAATCTAGTGCTTACTATGAGCTGGTCCCTTGGTAACACTTTAATAACTCCATATCCCATCTACAAAGGAATTACTGCAAAAGCTTTTAGATATTGATTTTTAGTATTTTTAATACAACTGTGTATGTATATATAGTGTATAGAACTTTATCTCTATAATTATAATTTAGTAACAAGCATATAATTCACAGTGTTTTGTGTAATTATTTAAAATTCCATTAACAGTATTATGCTATGTATATCATGTGGCAATTTCCTCTTTTACTCAACATCATAGGTATGTCTAGCCTGGTTGATATAAATAGCTCCAATTAATTTATTTTAAATGCAATATATTATTCCATATTAATATTTCATGTTTTATTTTTCTATTATCATAGAGAGGACCTTTATTCCAAATCTTGTTTCACTTAATCTCATTTTACATATCTTTTTATGCTCATATTTGAGGATTTCTTTATGTTTTTAGCCTACAGAGTATAACACTGGGCTTCACAGACCCATTTCTTAGTTTTCTACTGTAAATTTTTACTTTAGCATAATAGTAGCTAGCTGTGCATCTCAATACCTTTTCCTGAGACTTACAAGGAGCAATCTTTTTGTTTAACTACTTGGCACAATGAAAGGGAAAGTGTGCACACCTGTGCAAAAGCATCAAATTGAGAATTTCTCCCACATGATGCTTTGCTTAACAGATTTTGTGTATGTTTACCTGAGTATAACAGAGTGTATAATACACTGATAACTACTTTAGGGTTTTTTTTTTTTTTTTGAGACAGGGTCTCACTTTGTAATTCAGGCTGGCCCTGAACTCACTATGTAGCCCAGGCAAGCCTTGAACTCAGCAATCCTCCTGTCTCTGCCTCCCGAGTACTGGGATTACAGGCATGAGCCACCACACCCGGCACTGTGGTATGTGGTATTGATTGCTGGAGGGTGTGAGTCACCATGCCCAACATTGTATGTGGTCACTGGGATTGAACTCAGGACCTTGCGCTTGCGAGGCAGGTGGTGGAACCACTGAGCTAAATCTCCAGCCCTTTTTGGTTTATTTTTAAAAGTTTTCTTTTTATTTTTCTGATAGAAGTAGTCCAGTTCAGTACAATGATACATGGAAAAGCAGATTTGCAAGTTTTGGTGAGATCAAAAGTCAACCATCATATTACTCGAAGATGGATTATGAAGATAATCCATTATGATAAAATGTTTTCATAACAACAGAGTGGTGTGGTGATGATGATGATGATGATGATGATGAAGACTGATGCTGGCCATGTGAGCCAAAGTGAAATGGAGCAAGAATCAATTGATACAGACAGGTAATGCAGACCTCCTTGACTCAGATTACAAAGAAAACAGCAATGTGAATACATATTTGACTAATTAGAAGGCTGCAAAATTGTCATGCAACCAAAAGGAATAACCCAATGTTAGAAGTTGGTTTGAAAATATAGTGAAATACGGTGAAACATATTGAACAGAGAGGCATCACTTGTATTCAGTGTAACAGAGAAAATGCTACAAGTTGTTGTAAAACACACAAATGCTAAAATACAAGAAAAATATTCTATAGAGACCAACAGCACTAGTCAAAAATGTCTTTATTATGACACTTCACTAACTGATCTGAAATTGTTCAGAGTTCAACTGTACTTAACAGGGCTTTCTCATGATAATTGAAGGAATGTAAAAGATTTGTGGAATAGTGATTGGCGTGTGCTTGAGGTTTTGTAGAGTAACAATGACACTAAGAAGATTTGGTTTCTTTCAAAATTTCCGGAGGTTTGATGACAAAACTCCCTGCTAAGAAAGAAAAAGAGATGATAATCTGGCTGCTATCTGGTCATTGTTTGAAGGATTTGTAATTGTTAAGCAAATCAAACAGTACCTCAGTATTGATTGTTGGTGGGCGTGAGTCACCACGCCCAGCATTCTATGTGGTCACCGGGATCGAACTCAGGACCTTTCACTTGCGAGGCAGGCTCCAGAACCACTGAGCTAAATCTCCGGCCCATAAATTTTTGTATTATACTATTCTTTGTGTTTTTTTTTTTTTTAACATTTGCCTTTTTTTTTTTGAGTACTGGGGATAGAACTTGGGCCCTTGTGGTTCCAAGATAGGAATGGTACCACTTGAGTTAAATCCTCAGTCTTCTTTGTTTTTAAATTACATCATTTCATTTGGAAGTTCTGGGTTGTTTTGCATACAGTTTTTGCACTAGTCAACTTGTGCTCTGTTGGGAAATGTAATATCAATTGGAAAGAAGTAAACCAATTGTTGAATGTCATACTGTGATTAGTTTGAGGTATGAGTTACAGCATCATTCAGTTTATTACAGTACAATTAAAGACCTGGTGGCTGAGTTTCAGCATAAATTTTTAAGTTGAAAGTTTCATAAGTCTACACATCTACAAGTTCATATATTTTTATGTCATAGATTGAAGGTTTTGTTTTTTGTTTGTTTGTGTGCTGGAATTTATTGCTTGAAGCTACAGAGATCATGAAATGATGTGACATGATTATTAGTAGTCACATACTGAGGTACTGTTTAATTTGCGGTGGCTTGCCTGGGCTACATAGTGAGCTCAGGGCTAGCCTGAACTACAAAGTGAGACCCTGTCTCAAAAAAAAAAAAAAATTTTTTTACATTGGCCTTGTATGTGGCACTGAAAAACCAGCTGGTACTGCTGATGTTAACATGACACAATAATGGAAATATCGATAAGGAAACCTTGAGAGAACAGAAGGCTGGCTCATACTGAAAGGCGGAGGCCCCTTATTAGAGAGCTGGGCATTTATCCTGCATTTTTCTGTAAAATTTTATGTTGACTTTGATTTTGCTTTATTTGAGCTGCATATCTTGCAAATATTTACAGTAGAATTTTAAAAATTCTAATTTTATGTAACAACCTTTGAATTGAGGGAAACTACTTACATTTATTATGTTTGCTGATATTCATGCATTGTTTCAATTGTATTTTATGCTTTGTGTTTATGATTTCCTTTTTGTTTTCATCTTTGACCAGAGACCATAGAATAAAATTTGCAGATTTTTTTGCTGTGGTGGTTGTTTTGGGATTTTTTGGGGCATATATTCTTGTCTTTGTTTTTGTAACTGTTTTGTTTTTATTTGTACAGAATGCATTTCATTTTAAATTCTGTGAGGGCATAGTTTCTTATTTTATGAGTGAAAGTTTTTCTGTTAAGTAATTTTTCATGTGATTTTCTTTTCTGTTTTATGGATCTGTTGATTTGTTTTATTCTCTTGGGCTTCCTCATTTGCCTTCTACCCAATTTTAGAGTCCAACTGGGGCATTTTCCAGTCTTCTGAAGTGGTTTTGATTCAGGTCTACCTTAGTTCTTTGGCAAAAGTTCAGGCCAGTTATTGTATATGTTGGGTCCTTGTATCGGGCGGTACTTTTGCCTATTTCTAAAGTGAGGGATTTCTTTTGTTCTTATTCAGAACAGACATTTGAGGTTCTGCTTCCAGCTGCACGCAGTGTCTGCCACATATTTTTCAACTCTGTCTTATGTAATGGGAAAGCTTAGCCCGGAGGTCAGTGCTCTGTTCCTTCTGAAAGTTCCATACACCAGGAAGTAATTGTGCATATCAATGCAACTGTGTACTATTTCCATGCATTCATACAGCCTGCGCTGATCATATTTGGCCCCTTTTACTCTACCCCACTTTATTAACCACTGTTCTACATCCAGATTGACTTCTATTAGGTTTCACTTAGAGAAAACATGGAGTCCTTGTTTTTCTTTGTGTTGCTTACTTTTCATAACATCACGTATTTTGTTTCCATCCATTTTGTTGCACAGGACAAACCCTGTCCTGTCCTGTCTTCTTTGTGGCTGAATAATATTATGTTTGCATGTACAGGGATATATATGGCATGATACAATATGTATCTATAATGGATCACAAACATTGACTAATAATTTTTTTAAAAAGACTTGAAAACTATTACTACAGTAAAAGCACGCTGCCTCTCCCTTGAAGCCACTTCCTCTTCCTTTTAACACTGCTGGTATTATTTGTGAGAATATGACAAAGAGAGAATGAATGAAACTCATTTTCATCAAACTCCTTTCTTTTCTCTTGGGCTTTTGCTCTAGTTTTGCACCCACAGAAATCTCAAAGGTAACACGTGAACTACACAGATAACACACTGGTCTTTGCACTGTTGTTTACCACAGTACAGAAGCAGTTCTCTGTAGCTTTGCATCTAGCAAAAGGGAAAACAAGACTATCTCAGGAGTATTTTTCAAGGAAAAAAAGGGAGAGCACATTTCTCTGTGGGTGTGAAGAGGAGGTGGGGGCTCCTGATGTGGGTTGTGTGTGTCTGTGCCAAAGGAGGCACACATGCCTTGTGCTTTGCTTCTGGCTGTTGGTTGTGCTTTTGTGACCTTTGGTATTTGCCATCCCTATGTCCAACTTCATGACACGGGCATAGAGTTGGCTATCAGTTTTCAAAAAACTCTGCTCCAGGTGGAAGTGCCTCTTGAAGAGTAAGAAATATGTATTTTCCATCTTTTTAATCATAACTTGATAATGGACTTTCATGTTACTGTATAAATAGTAGATTGCTTTTCTTACTAATTAACTATGATGTACATTGCATCTGGGAATGCTATGGATTACATTATTTGAACTCTTGTTTGCACAAAGAATTTAAGCTTTGTTTGTTTAAATCTAGCTGGTTCTGGTAGAAGCCAGTAAATGGTAAGCACTAAGAAAATACACTTAAAGGCAAAATGAAAAGGGAAAGCAACTAGATTCAGAAATATTTGATACATAGTAGTTTGATTATCCCTGTTTACACATTTTCAGCTGCCTAATACACCTGGAACAGTGCCTTAATTGATTCAGGGTGTTAAAACAAAATACTTAGAACTAAATGACTTATGTGCAACAGAAATTTATGTTTTGGGGAGCCTGGAAGCCCAGTTTCAAGGTGTTGGCATAATCAGTTCCCGGGGAAATTCTATTTATCTCCTAGTTTATAGGCGATATCTTCATGCTGCGTTCTTCTGTAGTAGAGCAAGTCGAGAAGTCTCTCTGTTACCTATTTTATAAGAATAAAATAGATTGTGCTCCATTCCTCAAGACTGCATTTCTTACACATGGGGGAGTTAAAGATTTCAGCATATGAATTTAGGGGAGACATGAACATCCTAACATTCGCTGATTCCAGTGAATGATGTTGACTAATAAGGCCAGCAGACCAACAGGAAATTTCTTCCTGGAAACAGGAAGAACCCTGCTGGAGAGGCAGGAACACAGGGGTTTTCCCCTCAGCTTTGTCCCTTCACAGTCATGAAGACAGCCTATGAGAAGTCATTTTCTGCCTCTTCAAAATTATTTTCTTTTCTTCCATGTAAAATGAAATGCTGAAATCCACCAGACCAAGCGTGGTGTGGCTGACACTCAGAGGGTCCACCATGTTGCCTGCATCATTGCCAGTGCCAATTGCCTTCAAAATGATCAGTTCACCTCTGCCCATGAGCAGTCAGTATCTAAAAACAGATACTCATATTAACAAATATATTTTTACATATTCAGAAAGAGTTCCCCAAGGAATGTGTACTGACTGTTCCATCTGCATTGAACCAGACTAAAGGATTAAACTATGAGAACAAGAGGAGAAAATCTTCGAATTCTAGGAATTGTGAGATATATGCTGAGTTGCTGAAAAGATACAGATTTCTATTTCCTAAAAATCTCTAGAAAGGCTCTTCATTTTGGTTTGATTTGTTCCTGGTTCATCAGCTTTATCACTGTTTATAGATCCCATGTGAGAATAGCTGTCTCTTCATTTCTTTCAGATTTTTGGCTTTTACTTGTGTTCTTTTGTTTTATCTCTTTGCTTAATTTCCATCCATCCAAGTCATGATGATAATAATAAAAATAGTAGTAATAATAATAAATAAACAAACAGCTAGAATAATGAGACATTTGCATCTGACAGTTGTTAACTTCTAACCACCATAGTGGGTATGATTCCTTCAGATTTGGGGAAGAAAATGAAAGAGGAAGAAACTCTCAGTAAGTTGCATAATACCCAGTGCCATGGTGGTAGAGTTAAACTTTGAGCTTAAACCCAATACTCTAAATAGCTTGCACCCTATGCTTAGCCTAGATATTAAACTAATGGTTTTCATTATTTAAACTACAACATCCACTTATGCATGAAACAGATATCCTGCTTACAATCTCTCACATGTAAGATAGGGACTTTTCCCCACACTACAAATAAGGAACTTCAGGTTCCTTAGTTACAACTAGTAACTAGTAGAATTAGGGCTCAAATTCAGATCTGTTTGATTGTAAGGTCTGTATAAATATATATATTTTTACTTATTTGGATTGGTCTTTTTTTTTTAGAGATTTTATAGGGTGTTTTATCTATATATTTTAAAAATTGAAAATAACCTGTTTGGATTTTCTTAAATATTTCTTCTATTTTCCCAGATTCCTGTTTTGTTTTATATTGTTTGGATTTTTTTGTTGTTATTTGTTTAATTTTAATTCTAGGTACACACTGTAACACTAGTGGTATTTGTTACCCTTTAGTATTAATGTTGGTTTATCTGGGCACAGAATTCAGAAGGTCACCCTCAGTTTAAGTTTTTGAAACCTGATTGGTTCATTGATTCACTATTGCTAAATTCCAGCAAATTGTCTGATCTCAAAAGGACATTTGGTTAAAAAAGTACAGCTCTGGATTAATGCATTTTTGATACAACAACTATTTCACTCATCTTGGAAGAAGGGGAAGGTTTTTATAGCTGATTGGACAAGAGGTCACTGGAGGCCTCTGGTGGCCAGGCAGAGGGCTATGTGGTGCTGGCTAATGGCTGGCTGAATGCCACTTGCACATACATAAAGGGGAGAGATTTGCTGGGCACCTCCCTGTGTACTAGTTAATGTACTCAGCCCTTTCTGGGGACCACCATCTTTGTCCCTCATAAAACAAGTTTATATTCCAGTAGTTATAGTTTTAAAAGGATTTAAAGTTACAATAAATAAAGTTACAATAAATAAAGTTCAATACCCAAGCAACCATTTGGTCTTGGCCTCTGTACCCTCTGGAAAAGCAGACACAGTATGTGGGGCTTGGGATGCTTTTCTTAGATAACGTTATCATAGAGGAAGTGCATCCGGTGGGGTGCTGAAGGGACAGGGAGCAGGTTTTTGAGCCAGGCTCTAGGAATGTACTGGAAGGAATTAAACGAATCATACTGTAAAGACATATGTGCACTCATGTTCATAGCAGCTCAGTTTGTCATAGCCCGATCTTGGAAACAACCCAGATGCCCATCAACTGGAGACTGGATAAAGAAGATGTGGGTTTTTAAAAAATAAAGTGGAGTATTACTCTGCCATAAAGAATGACAAGTTTCATTCATTTATGTGCAAATGTATGCAACTTGTGAACACACTAATAAATGAAATAGATAGATCACAGATATGTAAATGCCGTATCTTTTCTCTGGTATGAGAACCTGTAGATGTAAACGAGTTCTAGATAGATTTTGTGAAATAGGAAATATTCAAAGGGAATGTACTAGGGGAAAGGAACAAATGGAAAGAATAAATATGATTTGCAAAGAAAAAGAAATAACATGTATATAAGGGGTGGGGGGTTGGGGGTTGGTAAGGATATGGGTAAAAATGATAATTAACTTCTGTCATATACTGGTACAAATTCCCCAATGTTAAGTGTGATTGTGAACCGTATATAAAATGTACTAATAAATAATTCAATTAAAACAAACAAGTAAGAGGAAACAGGTAAATCTGGGGTGGGAAGCGGATCATAAAATGTCACAGAGAAATTACAGTCATTACTTGTTTGTAAAGTTTTGCTTCTAGCTTCTATTCCCAGGTCTTTTAACTTCTACTTTTCATCTTAGCAGGAGCCACAGGACTTGTATTATCACTTCTGCCTGAAAACCTTTTTGTTACACACACACACACACACACACACATGCACACACTCTCACACATGTGTGCATGCACGCACAGATTCACACACAATTTTTAAACCTAGTTTGTTTTTTATCATTTGATTCTAATTTGGGTTTATGTCTTCAGTGACCACCAGCCATCCCTCATCCTGACCAACAGAGTTTATAGTTCATCTGCTTCCCTCTTCTCCAGAAATAGGAGATTTCCTTCTGAGAGTTTATTTTTCTTTTTGAACAATCAGTAGTGTGAATACTTGATCATTTTTCCTTCTATTAGGAAACAAGCCCCTTGAAGGTAAGATTTTAACTCCTTTTTGATTGATTCTATATTTGCCCCAACTGTTAAACTATAAATTATAAGTAACTGTCTATTCAATGAATGAATAAATCAATTCATGACAAATTTTAACATCCCAAACAGTCCATCTGTAAAGACAGGATGATAATACTGATTCACACATTAGTGATAAAAATAAAGTGAGATGCACTGGAAAGTACTCATGAAAAGGTGGCTGTGCTGTGTTGATTCATGGGAGTTCTTCCCTACAGCACCAGCCATTGGAGTATGAAAGCTAATTCCCACTGCTTGAGTGTCTTACACTGGTTTGGGTGGGAACAGAATATAGACCAAGTTTAAGTTTCAGGTTCTAGGTTTTGCAACTATGAAGTTGTGAACTTTAAAATGTTGTCTCTGAGCTTCATTTTTCAGTCTTAAAAATTCAATTAGTCAGGTTGGGGGTTTAGCTCAAGTGGTACCACGCCAACCTTGGACACACAAGGACTCGAGTTTAATCCCTGGTACTGAAAAAACAATTCAATTGATCAAGCGAGATGTGTAGTTCTAGCACTTTGGGAGACTGAGGCAGGAGGACCACAAATTTGAGTGCAGTCTGAGGAACCGAGTGATTTTAATGATACCCTATTCAAAATTAAAAAGGCTCTAGGTGTGAAAGTGGAATTAATTTTCAGTGTCAACTGTGGGGGAAGGCAGAAAGCCTGAATTATTACTCCAGATAAACCCCTCAGTAACATACCCGATAGGTAGACAAGACTATTACCACTTCTCTCTTCAGATGATACAGATGCCCTGTGTGATATGCATGGCCTTCTCCATTTTCCACACCTGTTTCTCTTTATTTCTCTAATATAGTCATCCCTTCCTCTTGCCCACTCTTCTTTTCCCCACTTCCTGTAGGGAAAGAGGTGAGCAGATAAGCCAAGACTGTAGAATCACCCAGAGTTCACAGAGCTAGTTGGAAACGTGAGCTTTGCAACTTGTTGGCTAAAATATCATACTCATATGTAGGTGTCATTATCAAGGCTGCTACATGTCTGGGTCCACATCACACAGATTTCTTGGTATTATTTTAAGGCTGCTTTTAAGCAAAAAGGCAAGAGGAAAAAGTGTAGAGGAGCATCATTTCTATTGGCCTCTGTGAGTTCTGTGATTTGCTATTTAATTCACATTTCTAGCTTGGCAAAGAGACATAACCACCTCCTAAGGCCTAGGCCCTTGTCTCTATCTCCCCAGATTCATCTCCACTTTCTGTCCCCTACCTTCCCTCAAAACTACACATACACATCCTTCAGGACTCTACCTGTACCTATTTATGAACAGCTGGCTATTCTTTCTCTGTTCCAATCTGTAAGGTCAAGGACTTCTCTCACTGGCATTTATTTTTGTTCATTTGTTGGCACTGGGAATTTAACCCAGGCCTTTGGATTGAGCTACATGTCTAACTTTTTAAAAATTTTTATTTTTAAAATTTTGAGACAGGGTTTTACTAAGTCCTTATGTTCCCTAGCCTGGACTCAATCTTGCAATCCTCATGCCTCAGGCTTCCAGAGTGCTGGAATTAATTACTAGTGTGCACCACCTCGTCCAGGCCTTATTGGATTTTCAACCTGACCCTCCCACTGGTCTTCTCAAGTCAAGGCCTTCTGAAGAGGATGTTTTCACCTAAAAAGTTGGCAAGAAGTCTGAGTGAGGCTGGAAAACTTTATGGGCTGAACAATCTAAGTTCATGCTGATTTTACTCCATTATAGGCAGCAGCCTTGGAATCAGGGAAGTTTTAAATTGAGGAGTGGAAAGGTAAGAAAAATGTCATTTTCCCATTTATTAATAGAACAAATAATTTCCAAATAAATTACAACTCCCTTCCTGACCTTTGTTTGTATTTTAGTTACTTTAGTATTGAGGTTGAGCTTGTTTTTGCATGGCCTAATGTGATATATTTTTCTGGCTGTGCCATTTTTACAGCTTGTTCTCCTAATACTCCATTTTATACTGCATTTCTGTGCATTCTGGTGGTGACGTTAAAGAGCCTTTAAACAGATCCCTGACATTTGGATCTGAGACAGGGCAGGATTGTACTGGGGATATCCTGACCTTAATGCTATTTGAAATCTAGGTCCAATGAGGGCATATAACTAAGATAAAAATGCCTACTTATAAACTCTGATTAGCTCCACACACTTGCATGCTTATTTCTAAATGGAAAAAAGAGAAAATGTAAAGTTTTTACTGGCTGTAGTCTCAGTCATCACTGTTGTGTTTGAAAATGCACAGGCCCAGTATTTGCTCTACTGACTGGACATTTCTGAAATAGTACTACTATCAGGTAGATCAGATTGTTGGCAAAAGCTTTGGCACCAAAGAGACTCAACAAATACATGTCATCACACTGACCCTGTACTAACAGCAACTTTATGTGGATAACCTCATGGGAATGGAAGTTGAGAAAGAGCTAATCCAAGGTTGCCAATGCCTTAATCTCTCCTCTGTTCAAAATGCAAACTTGCTGCTTTTTTATGCTCACAGTGGTAAAACAAATCTCTGGGATTTTTTAATCCTCAGTATGGGAAGGTAGAGAGAAAAGTGAGTGAGGGGAATCTCATGGAAATTGTCAACTGTTGCAATAAGGGAGGGAAATAGGACAGAAAAACACCATCTTAAAAACAAAAAGAAAAGAAAAACAGAAAAGAAAAAAAAAAGTATGTAGGAAACTCACCCAACCTCAATTACAAGAGGGCAAAAAAGTAAAATAGTTTTTATTTGAAGTACCAACACTCAGTTTATTGTTAAAGAAAAGTAGAGTAACGCTCTGCAGACTGGAAGGCTCCTAAGTTATCAGAGAGCTGTTTCCTGGGAATATGCTTGCCTGTTCTATGCAGCCTGCTTAATAAAGACAGGATGAATAGCACAAATACATTCTGTAAAACAGACGAGGGTTCCAAGCCTTGTTCTAACAACTATGATGTTGATGTAATGGAAATTTCAGGAGGTGTTGGATCAGCTCTGCCCAGAGTTGGATGATTTCCAGGAGGGACCCTGACTTTTCTTACCAAAAGCAAAGGATCTCCTAACACTCAGGATTTCTGTGCAACACCAAACCTGCTATGTCCTGGCTGGGGCTGGGATGACAGCTTCCTGGGGGGAAGCCTCACCTAACCCAGACAGTGGAATTGAGACATTATGATCATGTAGGAGGTGGACTACAGCCACCAGGACACAAGGACTGAGTTTTACTTGTCTTGACACTGGTCTCCAGAGTATCAATGGGCAGAATCCCATGACGTTGGTTTCAATATCTGCTACAAGATTGTTAGGGACCTTGGGGTCCTTCTACTCCTTCTGCACAGTCCTCTTGGTTGATGAAAGGGATCTGGAGAGAATGGGACTCCAAGTGGTTTTCAGAACATTGGGAAAGAGGCCCTTAGTCTCCTTTCTCTGTTAGTCATTACCAAATGATGGTTCTCCACGGGCGATTTAAACAGTGTGGTAGCTTTGTTTTGACTATATAGAGTGATTCCAAACCTATTGAACCATTTTTTTATTGTGATTTATTTGTGTTCCTTAATTGAAACAAAATGGCACAGCATTCTATAATAATGGTACCAAGCCCGTCAGCCCATAGTAATGTGCAATGCTACTTCTTCTTTACATTTTTTCCCCCTTTCTTTCTTTTATAGGGTCCGGCTATTTAAGTTCCTCTTAACTGCTTGTATGTCTGGGTGTGACATTCCAGATTGCATACAACCAAGAGAGCTCTGCCATGCTCATTTCTAAATCCAATCCTCACAGCCTTGTTATCTTTGTCAGAACAACCTAGTAACTGCTTCCTCAGTGTTTTAATTTAGATTTCTGAGATACACGAAGAATTTAGATGCTGTCCCCCGCCCCCACCCCCACCTTAAATATGTGGCAGCACTTCGCTGTTTCTAGGACAGGCTAAAAAGAAACAGATCTAGCAGCAGCGAAGCCCTGAAGTGTTATTCTAAGGGCTTTTCAGATTACAGTCCTTCTGTACAGTAGTTGGGCCTTATTGGGAGGATATACTGTGCAGGAAAACAGTCCCAGCATGGCCAAAAGATGCTGCTGCTGTGGCTGCTGCTGCTGTGGCTGCTGCTGCTGTGGCTGCTGCTGCTGTGGCTGCTGCTGCTGCTGCTGTGGCTGCTGCTGCTGCTGCTGCGGCTGCTGCTGCTGTGGCTGCTGCTGCGGCTGCTGCTGCTGCTGTAATGATAAACAGGAGGTGGCCAATTATTTCAATTGTTTAGTTCTCTAGTTGCAGGGGGTTGTAAATGGAAAAGACAAATGAGAACAACCTTCTCATCTTTTGCTATAAATCTTGAATACAGTTTTCCCAGCCTTTGCACAATACAATGGAGCTTTTCATAGGTCTTTTTGGAATTTCTAACCGCCCTATGTATTTAAATTAAAGGACCTTTGGGATGGGATTGAAATGAGAGAGGAAGTCATCTCATAACCTGGACTCTTCTGGATGAAGCATCGGTCACCCTCATTAAGCACAGGATCCTCTGGCAAAAAGCAACTGGAGCAATTTCATCGAACCCTGCTTAACTCTAAGGCACCTTTGGATTTTTTTAAATGTCCATTCTGTCCTTAAGAAAGTCAGGTGTCCATGGTCAGTGTATCTGAATACCAAACCAGATACCCAGTCCAAATTCGGGGAAGAACAAAGAACTATTGTGTTAGGATAAATGCTTCCCTCTCAGGCAGCATTTCGGTCTCAGTCCCTGCTTCTCAGTTCACTGCTTTGGTGAGGTCTCCAGCAGCTGACAAACAGAGCCTAAAATTGGAGACAGTCTGCAAAGGTCAAGTCCTCTTTTTTGCACTTTTTATGGAAGAAGAGCCCAGGCATCTAGCCTTGAAAAAAGTAGCAAAATGAAACAACAGGAAGGACTAAGCATTTATCTGTTAGAATTCTTTGGCATCTTCAGCAACATACCTGTACCTGTGCCTTTGTCACATTACTGAGCCCCACTGTCAAGAGAATCTTCCGCAGAGTTTTGGATTCTGAGGTTTCTAGATATGATAAAACGGTGTGTTTGAAATCATGAGAAAGGAAAACAGAAAAAGAAGGGATAAATCCAAATAGGGGTGAGGGCAAAGAGAGTTGGGCTAACACACAAAGAATAACATGATACTTGATTAATAAGCCAACTTCTAAGTGCAGAACGCTCCAAGTTAATTTCAAAAGCTAATTTGCAAATGCAACTATTGTGGTCTTTGTAGAAAAAATCCAATAAAACTGTCAAAGGGCTCTAGTATTAAGTGCTTTGTGGTTGGGGAGCTATTAATTTGTTTGCATTTGGATTAATTTATGATTTTAGTCTTTTAGGTGCCATTTTTATTCATTTTGATAATTTAGCTTTTTCTGCAAAAAATTATAGCCATTTTCCCATTATTTAAACAAAGGAAACAGTTGTAGTTTCTACAAATTTCAGCTGACAAGTTCTTCAAGGAAGTAAATATCTATGATTTTCTTTAAACTAGCTCCTTAGTCACTGAATCTTTCAATCCTCCCAAAAGTATTTCAGGTCTGAAATATAGAAACTAGTTCAGTTTTTGTAGATATCAATGGATACATCTTAAAATTAGATTTCCCTCCCCAGTTGATGTCTCACTGATAGGCTGTGTCTACCCACAGGTTGTATCTGATCTAACAAGATTAGAGAAGATTTTAGGTCAGAATGGCAGCAGTCACATTCCCTGCCATCAGTCAGAAAAAGAAGAGATCTCAAAATCAAGTCTTAATTAGGGACAAAGGTGGTCCTTATGGAGAAAGGAAGGAGTCTTCTAGGAAAGAATATTGATTTTCCTTTACTATTTGCTTATAAAAGGAAGATATGCTAGACCGTTCCCTCAGGAAGCAGATGTGTCTGTATTTGTTGGTGCCTTGTGCTATCCTTAGTTTAGATTGGTATTTTAATGATCTAGTGACCTAAGGAGAAAAAAAATCTTACACTGTGTATTTCTGTACTGCTTATGTCAGTCACTGTAAAGATTATATTTTCAAAATTTTGTGCCATGAAATACCTCTCTAGAACTATTAAAGGATTCCAAGTTTTGAAGAAAACTGTCATGAGTACTGTACAGTTTGTACATATACTATATATGTGACATATGGTTCTATGTTGAATTAAAAAGAACAAATATTTTACTTTGGTGTATGAAACAATGTTCAAATACTTAAAAGCTTTGTCTGAGAATGATATTTTCCTAAGAAGAGCCACAGCTACTTACTAGTGCTGCGTTATCTAGCCAATGCCACCAGTAGCAGCTGAATACTAATTATCACATTGACAGAAGAGCACCCATATAAAATGATTTTATTTAAATTTAAGTTATTGGAGGTACAATGTCAGTCTTTACAGAAAAAGTGATATTCGGGTTTACTTATAAAATAAACCACTCTGCTTCTATCACTCACTTTTCCCCAGTTTTTCTTGAAGGACCTACCCAGCTCCCTCCCTAGTCCTTTGTGTCACTCTTATCCTGCTTTGTTGCTGTACGGGTTGAAATATAATTATCTCCATCCATAGAAAATTGGGCCTATGACCTAGAATTGAGCAAAAAGAGTATCTGTTCCACTGGCTATTATGGTTTAGATCTAAAATGACCCCCTCCACACACACACACAAAGTCTCATGTGTTCGGAAGATGATTGGATCACATACTCTTAAGTGGAATCACTTATTGATAAGCTTAGTAGCTGACTATTCTCATAGATAATGAGTTCTAATTGGAAGAGGATCACTGGGATGCGACCTGGGAGGGTGCATTCTTGTGTCTAGATTTTCCTTTCTCCCTCTGCTTTTTGGCTTCCATGGGTTGAACACTACCTTCCATGGGTTGAACTTCTACCCTGCCATTTTGCCCTTGGGGCTAACAGACCATTGGCTAAAACTGTAAAACATCCCCACTCCCAGTAAAAATAATCCTCTATGTGTATCAAGGAGCATGCACTGGCCTTAGTCTTTGGTTCGTGGATGAACATAAACTCAATCAAATCAAATCAGGCTCAGAGAACCTCTGTGGGTAAGATTATGCTAGAAGAATTGAGGATAGTAAGAGATTTGAGCTAAAGAGCAGCTATTTTGCTACCAAGAGGTCAAGTTGAGGGACTAGAAAGAACTAGAAAGCTTCCAGGTGCATTTTGCAAGTTGAAACAACAAAACTTGCAGAGCTGACAGGATAGTCTTACAGTTTGGATGTAAAGATGAGAAAAGGGAGAACTGGGGATACTGAATTCTGGCTGAAAACCCTTGTAGAAAGTACTCCTCTTCACTGAAAGTAAGTAGACAAAACTGGCTGGGGGATCAAGCATTCTACTCTCATCAAATTAGAGTTGAAATGTCCTACACCTTTAAATAGTGAGCCATCTGGAAATCTAGTGACAAGGTGGCTTTAGGTAGGAAGATTTGGGCTAATCAGTATTTGGTAGGTATTTAAAAGTATCGTGTTGGAAGGGATAGCAGATCTAAGCTCATTGGGGATAGACAGACAGCATGACACTTCCCAGATCTTGGAATAGCCCCTTCTACCCCTCAAAAACCCCAAGCCTCTCTGCATACTAAATAATTCATGTTCTTTCCCCAGTAACTTTCTAACCTCTGTTGACCCATCTCCATCTCCCTTCTAGCTTACGTTGTAGACACTTTAATCCACTGTGAGCCCTCTACTGAATGGGTTGGTTTTATTCAAAGACTCTGAAAAACTGACCAAAGTGTCCTTCTATTGCATTCTAACACACCTTTGGCTTTTCACAACTCAGTTTATAAATCACTTCTTTTCTAATTCCCTCCCAACATTTGGATTTGGGCAAATTTCTATGTTTTTGCTGCTTGTGCGTTATTAATGTTGTCTACTTGTTTGTATCCTCCTCTACAGTGCTCCCTGGGGTCACGGGTCTCTGTAATTTCGTCACTTTTGTAACCCCGGGATCCTTATCAGTAAGCGCTTAAATGTTTCATACTAATCCAGCACCTTCCTGACTTTCCTGTCACTGGGACAAAATACTGAACATCAGCAACTTAAAAGATGAGAAGTTTATTTTGGCTCAGCTTTCAGATGATTGAGCAGCTGTTCGGCCCAAGAAAATTAAAGAGGTATCAGGGAAGCAGTACCAGACTAAGGTCAAAGGCTCAGAAGCTCACTCGAGAGTAACTGGTGCAAATCTCCCTTGAAAGAGTAAAGAAACTGGAGACCAGTGTCCAAAAGTGACAATAGCAAAGCTCTTTCCCTTTTTATTCTGCCCAGGCTATAACCCTCTTGGTTGGTGCCACCCACAAGTGGGTGGGTCCTCCACCTTGGTTTGCAGGGCTACATATCAATCATCCTCATTCACATCCAAAGCTGCCTTACTAATCTGTGAGGCATTTCCTCCTCTAGTCAAGTTGGTATATCACAATGAATGGTCACAATGCACAGTTCATATTTTCCCATGAATCAGTCCAGTGATCTGAAAGACATTCACTTGGACTGTGGTTCTCTACCATAAGCGTATATTAGGATACCTGCAAGACTTCTCAAGTGCAGATAGCTGCACTCTACCTCTAAAGTTTTTGATTCGGTACATCTGGGAAAGGGACTACGATATTGCATTTTAGCAAGTTCTTTGGCAGTGTTGAAGTTGCTGGTCCAAGGTTCCCCATATTAAAACTCTCTGCTTAGGGAGTTTCTCAAGTAGGTCATTTTCACTGTTCATTTACCTCTATCCTGTGCCTAATTAGCTCAGCCCTAAGGTGTGGAGATGCTTCAAAATCAAACTAGCTGAAGCTGTAGAAAGATGGCCTGGTATCACACTAGGGTGCTGTGTTCACATAAACTAGGTCTTTCTGATGCCTTAATAGACACAGAGAAATGCCAAAGTGAAATTTGCATACCTTATGCAAAAGCTCTTCAAAAGGTCCTCCTTATAAAATTGTACTGAAATACTCCACTGACCAACCCTGGATAAATACAATTTCCCCCTATATTTCAGTTTTCACAAAGGTGCAAGGAGAGCTCCATGTTGTTGGAATTCTTTAGGGAAACTTGGTCAACATGCGAATCAGAGATTTCAGAACATTCATTCCCAATCAAAAATGACTTGGGCAGGAGGGTTAGCTCAGTGGTTCCAGCGCCTGCCTCACAAGTGCAAGGTCCTGAGTTCGATCCCTGGTAACCACATACAATGCTGGGCGTGGAGACTCACGCCCACCAGCAATCAATACCACATACCACAGTGCTGGGCGTGGTGGCTCGCGCCTGTAATCCCAGCACTCGGGAGGCAGAGGCAGGAGGATTGCTGAGTTCCAGGCTTGCCTGGGCTACATAGTGAGCTCAGGGCCAGCCTGAACTACAAAGCGAGACCCTGTCTCAAAAAAAAAAAAAAAAAAAAAAAAAAAAAGACTGTGTGTGGGATGGCTGGGTTTTAACCTCTGTCCTTTACCACATATGCTCCTCACCTTAATCTTTTCCATTCTGTTTTTTTTAATCCAGCTGCTGTGGCAGTGACCAGTTTAGAGCTGGGACAATTTGATCAAAGTGTCCCTCTCCTAGGCCAAACTCCTCTTTTTTTTTTTTTGCCATAGAACATTGCAGATGCTCTAGGGCTGTCATGGTGAAGCTGTGGAATGTGTGTTGTTTTTCTTTTCAGACAAAAACTATTAATGCACGAGTTGTTTTATTCTAAATTAAAACTTCCGTATTTTTGGCTTATTTGCAGTGTTGGCACTTTGTGATAAATAAGTGGGTTTGGGGTTGAAATTGGGGCTCTGGTTCTCAAAACGTTTGGCTGTCAGTACTCTGGAGAGAGAGCCACAGATAGCACTCTGTCCTCGGGTCTGCACAGCTGCATGATGCTCAAGAAACTAGTGGCCCCCTGTGATCCTCTTTGGACCTTGGACACATTCTCAGAGGCCTCTTAAGAGCTCCTTCCAGACAGAGCACCAGGCTGGACATGAAGCCAACTTGATCACGCATCTCCGAATGGGCTTCCCCTCTTCCCATGACACTCTTCCACCCCTCCTCTCTGCTCCCCGGAACTGGATTCCTAAAGAAAGTCGTTCCTTTGTCTTTGAAGGAATGTGGGCTAAGTTACAAGCCAGAGCAAAATGGTTTTCTAAGAAGGAAGGATTTGCCTAAGGAGATATTTAAGACTCCCTATGCATTGCAAAACCAAACAGATACACGTAAAGTAAAGATGGATGAGATTGTTTCTTGTTAACTATGTGAGAAATATTCTGTGGATTGAAATGATTTGAAAGTTTTGAGTATAATCCCCTGTACAACTTTAGAGCACTGGTTAGGAAACGCCGCGTTCACTGGAGAGGATGTGCAACAGATTTACCAGGCAAGGAAAAAAAGAAAATCATCTCTTTGTGAAATTTTTGGGAATTCTAAAGCAAAAAAAAAGTACTCATGTCGAGCTAAACAGGCATGGATGACATTATTTAATGGTATGTATTGGAACCAAACCTATTGTTATTTCTTTTACTGGTATAAGAGCTTGTGCCACCTCAAAGTTTTCAAAGCAGGATAAAATTTCACCTGACTTTCTCTGCCAGAGTGGGAGTTAGATAAAGCAAGTAGTAGTCTTTTAATCTCGATGATGAAGTAACTAAAGCTGAGCTAGTTTACGCACCCCACCTCCACTGAGGTCCTAAACCAAGAAGTTAAGTGGCTCAGTTAGAATTGCAGAGTTAGTTACTATGGAAAAGAATGGAAATTCAGGTTTTCTCTCTCCCAGGCCAGCAATCTATGGAAACTACCACCTTAGTGACAAAACTCAATGGTACAAATTCTTAGTATTATTTCTCAAAATGATCAGTGTTGTCATAAGCTAGCACAAGTCATGTAGAACTACTAGATTTACTATTGATAATAACAGTGGTAATAATATCCCAAAGCGGTAATAACATCCAAAAGTTCAGTTGGAACACCTTCTCCACTTGAAAATTAATTTACATAGGCTGAAGATTATTCAGTTGCTTGTAATTGCTTTCCAAAGCAAACCCAGCCCACGAGTGAGCTTTATCACCATGTCTCTTGTCATTGGCTTTATGTCCGTGGCAGGCAGATCTCCCACACATAGAACATGCCCTCCTGCTTGCACCGGAGGGCACACAGGATAGGGGTTCCCACATTGGGTGGCCAGATGTCCTGGATTAACCAGAATTACACAGGAGCTGACCTACTGTCTCTCCACTGTGTGCAGACGTTCTGGAGGGAGCGTCCTTCCACAGCAAGGTTCTTGGAGCCCTTTGTAGGGAAGACACTCATGTCTTTCACCATTGTGGTCTCAGGAGGATGAGGAATGAATCTCTCTGGCCCAGCCCTGGGGAGGACTTGATTGCTTTTGTTTGAAAGGAAATGTTTCCAGTTCTATAAAGAGCTTTCCTTTATTCCTAAGAAGAAAGGAATGATACAAGCTTACACATTTTGTAAGACTCCTTAAGGAGGCATTCCTGAAAGTTTGCCACTTGGGGTAGATTACTAAGAGATTCCAGGGAGGGAAGGGGAGAGGGACACAGGGACAATAGGTACCGCCCCAGAGGGGACTTTAGCTTCTGCATGTTAGCAGCGGAAGAGAGTTCTCAGGAAGCAAGAAGGGGTACTGGGGACTTGCGTAAACTCCAGGGTATGGTCAGAGTGCCACTTACTTACTGGGCTTCTACAGGGCCCAGAGAGCTCTCTTGAAGTCATCATTAATCACTGCTTTTCCTTCCAGAGGAGAAATGTGTTTTCTATAAGGCAGTTCTTATGAATAGGGCTGATTACAAAGCTGTAAAAGTCAGACATGAATTAGTGTGCAGAGTCCCTAAAGTCCCCAAATGCCACACCAAGGCAGGACTTTTAAGTGCAATTATAACTTCTGGAACCAGGATAACACGATGTTCTGCATTTGAAAATCTGGGAAAGCATCTGCATGAATTTCTTATTCCATTTGCTATTTGCATACTTGCAAAATGTAAAAACCTGCTTTGGCATATGTCATAAAAAATATGAAATCTTTTTGTGAATAATGGAAGTAAAAAATTATATAAAATGTAGTGTAAATATTTGTGTCGGAAGCTTGATAAGGGCAATGGCACACTTTTTCCCTTTTGGTTAAATAGTTTCTTGCTCTTCTTTGGAGGGTGTTTTCATTGGACAAGCATTGAAAAGAGAAAGTGTCAATTTCCCTAATTTGGGAAATTTCGCCCTACTTAAATGGCACAGCTCACACTTGGCCTTTGTCAATCAGATTTTAATACTAAACTCCTTGTGGGTTGGGAGAGGATTTTGGGGTTTTTCCCAAACTGAAAATCTAATACCACTGTCTCTGCCACGGCCTGCATTTCTACCCCACCCTGCTCTTTCCATCAGCCTCAGAACTGTGGCAGCTAAATTTTGCTATTTCACTTCATTAAGAATAAACAGACTCTTCTTGCAGCTTCTGCTTGGAGGGCTAGGCTTCGATGACTTTGTGTCAAATTTGTCACCTGCACCAGTTAAATGCAAAGGCTTAGAGGTTAAGGTTGTTGGACAGGGAAGGGTGATTACCTGGGTTTTGACATGGGGTGTGTGTGTGTGTGTGTGAAGACTAAACCCAGGGGCTTTGCACTGAGCTGTATCCCCAGCCTTTCTTTATGTTTTATTTTTAGACAGGATCTCAGTAAGTCACTAAGTTGACTAGGCTGAGCTCAAACTTGAAATCCCCCTGTAGTCCTGGGATCCACCCAGAGTGCTGGGATTACAGTATATGCCACCAGTCCAGCTCGATGTTTTCTTTTCCCTTTTAAACTAGAATTCCTGGCATGCAGACAATAAACTCATTGCAAACAAAATCCAAGGTCTTCTTGTACAAGGAGATCTTTCCATCTCAGACCCAGAGATGGAAACAAAGCAACCACATTTCAATGAATAACTATGAATGGATGCTTACACGGGAGGCTTCCCAAAGTACATATTGAGAAATTCTCCCTGAGTTTCCCCATGTGGCTACTTCCTGAGCATGTAAGTATCACATGTCCCCTTCCCTGTGGCTCTTCCGTAGAAGTAACTGGGATACAAAGATGAGCCAAACACAGCTCCTGTATTGAGAAGCTATTACCTTTCTGGAAGGAGAAAAACAGATAAAGGGCTCCAATGGCAGCTATTGAGAACCCTCAAACCAAAGTGATTTACTCATAGTACCAAGGCCAAGACTAAGCTCCAAGGGGCCCACTCAACCACGGCAAATGAGTCTACAAGGAGGACTCTTCATCCAACGAGCTCTTGCTTTGCTCGAGGACTCTGACCTTGTCTGGGGATGGAAGCCATGGCCTGTGCAATTCCTGAGCCCAGGAGTTTTCAAAATAAGCAAGGTCAAGGTCCACCGACACTATTTTTAAAATAACCTTTCCCTTCTTTGTAAATGTGATACCAAGCAGGTTCACTGTGGAAACCCTGAGGTCACCCAGTTGGTACCCTGTGACCCTGCAACTCTTACTAGCATGCTTTATGAGTTTCAACAATTACTAGCAGCTGCTACCAGGTAAAAACTGTGCCCAAGCTGTGGACCAAGCGTTTGCATGGGCGGTGGTATGGTGCCAAAACTCTAATCAGAAGAGACGGTGATGATTAACTCAATAGGAATTTCATCTGGAGAGAGTAGACTTGACAGTGAGGATTGAAAGGGACTGAAACTCCCAGAAAAGAGCAAGAGATGCTGATATAGCTAGACCAATACCGTGGGAGAACACAAAAAAGGAAGCAATAATAAAAATAGTAACTGATATTTTATTGTTTATTATATATTGGACACTGTTTTCAGCACACTTTACACAGAGCAACTTGCTCAAACTTCACATTAGATAAAAATTTGCACAAGAGAGAGGTTGATGAAATTGCCCAAAGTAACACTTAAGAGGAAGTGACAGAGCTAAGCTATAAATCCAGGAGGTCTAGTACTGGAGTCCACACTCCAGTTATTGTCCTTCAGTGCCCTACAGTGCGCTCCAGAGGTATGATAGACTGGAAAGGAATATATGTGCGTGTATGTTTGGGTATATACATGTAATGTGTATGTGTACATACATACGCATGTGAATGTAGTGCCTATGTGTATGCACATATTGATCTTGATGAGTTGTTCCTGAAGCTTGTTGGGAGACAGTGACCAGATCATCGTGGTGAGTAGTTTTGGAAACCTCTTCAGTTTCCTAGGTCATTTGTCACTACCTGGGTATCAGTTAATGTTCTTCTACCCGATCTCCGGTACATGACCAACCACTCCTGCTGGGAAAAAGACTGAGGGAAAGATTGACAGGAGGGATGGGTCTAGAGCCCGATCCGTGCCCCAGTCGTATACACAGCCATGGAGAGCGAAGGTTCCTGGGCTCCAGAAAAACAAATACAACCACCTTCCCTTGGGTGCACCCAGAATTTTCTGAATGAATTCATTAGCAGAGGTAGTGGCAGGAGGTGCCCAGGGGGTGAGAAGGCACAGAACACTGTGTCTCAAAGGACAGAGCAAGAGACTTCAGCCTGTTGTCCTCGAGGAGGCAAGTATATGGGAGAAATAGCACCACCATTTCGAAAAATGAAATTTGCTCACACGGAAGTTGATAAAACTCCAGATAAAACTCTGTAACTTAGATTAAAGAGCACACGTGTTCACTGTAACAATGATTACAATTACAAAAAGGTTAAAACTTTGAGGAAAAACTGCATTTTCACATAAAATTACCACTACTAATATTTTACTTTTGAAAAATTCCCAAGTCTCTTTTGTGTTATGTATATTTTTAAAGGTTGGGATCATAATCATGTGCAATTTTCTATCTAATTCTTTCTGTTCAATGGTGTGTTGCATCTGTTTGCTAATGTGGAAAACTTCATAAATGTTAAATTCAGCATAGTAATACATAAACTTGATAATTCATAATTTACCTCATCATTTCTGAGGCACTTGATTTACATCTAGTATTAACATAATAATATTGTGATGAAAATAATCCTAAATTGATCTTTGTTTGCTATTTAGGAATTATTTCCTTGGCATATATTCTAAGAAATGGAATTATTTGATCAGAAAATATAATTGTTTCAGTGTATAGATAAAATTGGCAAAAAGGCTTTTCAGAAAAATTGTAAAAATCAAAAACATACCAGGAAATTGCATGTGAGTGTCCCTTTTACACAATGTTCATTGACAAATTCTTCACCTATAGTAATTTATACTGCAAATTTGCTGATTTTATAAACAAGACTTTTGTTACAGTTTTTGATTTATTTGATAATTAAAGAGGCTCAAAATCACAGTATCTATTTTTTAAAATTTAATTTATCGGTACATTATATATACTCATCACAATGATGCTCAACGTTGAGAATTTGTACCAGTATATGGCATGACTTAATTCCCATTTTTTCCCTTCCCCTACCCACCCTATGTACACAAGCTTTGTTTCCTTTTTTATTATCAATTTTTTCCTTGCCCTCATTTCTTACCCCTAGACCCCATTTCCCTTTGAAGATTTACTATTTCACAATATCAGTCATGCAATTCTAGAACTCATTTACAATTTCAGTTTCTCATACCAGGGAAAGATATGAAATTTACACATCTGTGACCTATTTATTTCACTTATGAGTATGTTCTTAAGGTACATCCATCTAAATGTACAATATCTAAAAGCGTATGTTTTACAAGAAAATGGAACATTAACCCAAGTTTATATTTTTTCAATCTCTATGTTTTTAGATGATAATCTATTTATCTAGGCTAGACAGAGCCAACAGACAAGCATTTAAGGGATAGATTATCGCAATGCTTTATTAATTGTACAAGATTATAAGATCTGAGTACAAGTTCACAACCCATTGTCAAAATTAAATATGAAATATTCAAAATGCTACCACTAAAGTCAAAGGGAAAATGATACTCACTAACCTCATTTTGATTTCACAAGAAACCTAAATAAAGTTACAGTTATTACAAAGGTGAACATAAATGGATAATTACTCTTGGACAATATAGTTGTCTGCATAGAAAACCTAATCAGATAATGGAAAAGTCAAGGAAATAACCCTATGCTTAGCATAAAAAGTGTTCAATTATTTTGTCTCTTATGTTCTTGGAGAGGAAAAATGGCCCAGGTGGCCTAAGTGGAAGTTTCTTTAACACCCATCAGCAGGTCCAGAAGGGCATCCAGGCCCCAGCAAAGTGCGCACTTGCCTCGGGCTTTGCAAGAGGAGTACAGTGAGTGGTTCAAAAGCAGTCCTTTCGGGCCCAATGGCTCTCCCAACAGGTCCCTCTTCATAGGCTGCTGGTCAGTCTTAGGTTTCTGTCTAATTCTTTGGCCAATGGCCGATGCCACTGGTACAAGGGCAGTCTTATCTGGAATAGTAATAGAAGATATAGAATGGCACAGTTTAAACTTGAGATTTAGAAGAGATTTCTATATTTGAAAGTTTAGTAAGTATACTTAAAACATTTTTTTTTGTACTGGGGATTGAATTCAGCTGAATTCAATCTGGGATTCAATTGAATTCAGGTGAATTCAATCTGGGATTCAATTGAATTCAGGTGAAGTCAATCTGGGATTGAACCAGGCAGGTGCTATGGCAGTGAGCTACATACCTAGCCCAAAAGTTTAGTAACTATACAGAGATATACTGCATTGACTCTACAGAGCTCTCTTTCTTGGAGTAAACAAAGGTGAAGGAAACCAAGGGAATTTTCTGAATGACACTGTAAGTGGTTGAGGTCTCTAGAACAAAAATTACTGTCTTGTATGAGCCTTCGATGCGACAGAGAATAAATTTCTGGTTCTGAAAATGACATTATGTTCGTGCAGTTGTGCTGCACAAACAACAGCCACATTAACAAAGCTATGTAGGAGGTAAGGAGAGGGTGAGGTATGCTCCAATGTGGGCAAATGGAGAGAAGTTGATTTGGAGAAGTCATCCCAACTCCACTCATAAAATGATAGACACCAAACTCTGAGTTCTAAGCCAGAGGGAGAATATAAAAGACAACAAAAATCGTTACTTTTTCTTTTGAATATTTATTTTATCGGTACTCATTACTTTAAAAGTCACTGTCTTGTGTATTGAAGCCACACACAAAGGTCAACTGGATTTTAGGTTGCACAAGGAAGGAAACAAGAAAACAATTGGAAGGCACGCCTTCTGCACATTCAGTAAACATCTAGTGAACGCCCACATGCACAAGGTGGCTGCCAGCGGAGCCGTGTCACTGGTGTAACAGAGCTTCTAAAGGAAAACACGGACTAGGACTCGTGAGGGAAAAATGTCAGTAATGAAACAATGACTTCAAGTCAGTCTTGAATAGTTCACTAGACATGGTATACACTCTTGTAACACTAGCACTCTGGAAAACTGAAACAGGCTGACAAATCTGAACCCAGCATGGCAAATTAGCAATTTAGCAAGATCCTGCTTCAAAATAATAATTTAAAACAATGGGTTGGGGATATAGATCAGTGTGAAAGTCCTGGCTTCAATCAACCATACTATGGTGGGGGTATTGAATACTTAACAGGAAAATTAAACAAGGTAGGTTAAAAATGGTACGGGGAAGAGCAGGGTGCCAAGAGATCAGGGGGAAAATGGAGAGATTAAGTCGACAAAGAGGGTGGGAGGTTGAGCTCTCTGAAGTTCTGCTCCCATGGCTTCTGTTATTCAAGCAAGTAGACAACAAGGTTATCAGCGGGCAGTGAGGGTGGAGAAAGAAGGTTTGAGAGTGTTGGGGAGAAAAAAAAATCTAAACAGTATGTAAATGGCCAGATAAGCAAGTCAGGCACAAGGTATAAGAAGGGTTAAGGCTTTCCTTGAAAGTCATGGTCATGTACTATAAATGACACCAGTTACCCAGGTAGAGCATGTTCATTCTGTCCTCAGTACAGCAAGGACTCTGTTGTCTTTAGAAAACCATTACAACTCACAATATGTTTGGCAATAGTTTTTAAGACCTTGTTGGAACAACTTGCTCCAATATCACAATATCACTCACAAGCTTCCACCATTTCCCTGCAGCCACGTAGCTGGCGCAACTGTCCAGGTAGCTGAAATTCTTTGTACTTAGACAATGCCCTTCTCTAGCTCTCTTTGAAGATTTAGTTCCAACGTTGTGTCATATAATTGCACAGTTCTTCCTTCTTAACATATATCATATAATAGCCTTATGAAGGAGGGGTCTTCATCATCCTTGACTGAGAAGGAAAAAGAAAGAAGGAGCTATTAGGTAGCTTGCTGAGCTCCTATGAGTACCCAAGGTCAAGATTGGTGATTGAATGTAGATGGATCAGATGTAGAGTTGATGGCTTTATCCAACATGTCACGATCTCTGGTTGTTTTAGATCACACATGAAGGTAGCATTATGTGATGAAAGGAGAATGAACCCACTAATTGGAAGCTAATTCAGATTACTTATAAAAATAGATTAAATATTGTATTCTGAAGATAGCTAAGGTTAAAATTCTTCTTTTGCATTTCTTTTGAGATTGTGGATGGTGTGTTATCTGGAATTAATTGCATTCATGAGATTTTAGTGTTCCAATAATTCTATTTAAAATAAATAGTTTACATTGATATTCTACTACAAGGTCATTGAAGGAATATGTATTTTGCTTACATGATCTAATTAAGATACAGCCCTTCAAATTTGAGTTCCAAATACTTTCCTCATGAAAATTCCTGGGAGAGATGTTCAAAATCCTTCTAGCAGAAGTTGCCCATTTTCTAAGCCTATGTAAAGGGAAATGTTTGGAAGGCAAATAATAGTCCCTCATAGTTAGTTAAAGTCAAAACCGCATACAAAGAGCCAGAATACTTTACCCTAGTACTTACAGGATTTACTTCTTGGAAAAGAACAAACTTTTCTTAAAAGCTGTATCCCACGTCATGTCTAACAATAGTGAAATATAAACTATTTGGCTTCCTTAGGCAACTTCTCCTTAATGTATTGTCTACTGGCATTCAAAGCTGTCTGCCCAGCCCCTATGTGTTCAGGAAAGTAAATGCTATGCATAGCACTAACTTGTTGTGCACAGCTGTGTCCCATTACAGTTACCTACACAACTGCAATGCCACCCACAAGCCACAGTTTAGATGTGAGTGTTTGACTCTAAAGTCATCAGGACACCCAGGACTGGGAACCAAAGGAATCATGGGTTGATTTTGAACATAAGCCCAGGAAGAAGCATTTGAATGGATGTGCTTAGTCTGTGGGATAGGAAGGGTAGGTAGCTGCTGGCCAGTGCCGAGGGTTTCTTTAGATACCATCAATAGTTCACTTTTTGTTGAACATAGCCCTTCATATAAATTATGCCACTTAATCTTCACCTCACATTTAACCACAGACATTTTGCTTGAAAGATATGTTTTAAGATCAAGTCTATCACAACACTGTTCTACCCTGGAATGTGTACATGGGCCTTAGAAAAAGTAATTCCTGCCTTCATAAAGATGACTATGTGGAAGAAGTAATAGAGATCTTGAAGGAGCAGAACTGGTGGTAAAGGAAGTGAAATTTTTAAGGGTGGCTGACTGTGGTTCTGTAAGACTAGCACGAATGAGGTTCATCCATGATATGTGAGAAAAGTAGACAAAAAAGGGAAAGAAAACATGAACACCCACCATATAAACATGGCTCCACCATGCCAACCTTGATGTTCAAAGCTAATTAGATCCTCAGGAAGTAGCCAGGCTACATCATGGGTATGCTCCAGGAGGCACCCAAATCTGCTAAGCTGCATCCAGCTGTTTTCTGACTTTCCAGATGTTGGACACTAAGACTTCTGCTGTGAATGAGGATGCAACCCAACCCACCTGGCCAGAACTGCATAGCACTCAGGTCTTCAGTGGAGTGCAGAAAATGTTGCTTGAATTCAAGACTCTAGATATTTTGGTTTTATAATAACATGGTGTTTGAGAAAGAAAAGCTGGGCCATTGAATACAGAGCCCTTAATATTTGACATTCATATTATATAGTATGCCAGTTAAACCTCTTCATGTTACTGTACAGACTTTACAGACAGTTTCATGAGAATAAATCAAAGAGGATAATTAAGGACTTAGAGATGAGATGTCTTTTGATGGAAATCAATTATGACAGCTAAGGCTTGACTAGTTGAAATGAGGGAAAATTTTTTCATTATTTCAGCAATGAAGGCCAAAAAGTGTAACCATGGTTTATTATTTAGGGCTTTTTAGAGGAGCAGAATCTGTAGAAAAATGTACACATAGTTATGCAGTGGAAATATATGAGTTAGGCCCAAAGATCATATGCAGGAGGGCCACAACAGTTGACTGCATGCTGGAGAACCATTGGCTGTCCAAGGTGGCAACTGAAGAACAAGAGAGACCAAGAATATTGCATCAGTCCAAGGTCAAACTTGGGGGAAATCAAACAGTGTGAGTCTTTGGAAAGCCGAAGGAAGTGGACACCTGAAGATCAAGGTCCAAAACTCACTCAGGAGGACTGGGGCTCTTCAAAATGGACACATACCTTCTTCTTCCTCTTTTTATTCAATCCAGACTATTAGCCTTTTGGTTGGCGCCAGCAACACCAACGTGGGTCTCCCTCTCCCTCCGTTTACTGGCTTACATATCAGTCATCTGTAGACACACCCAGAAGTGTGCTTCACTAATCTGTTACATGCTTCCTAATCCATTCCAGTTGGCCTCAAGATTAAAGGGCACACTAGGGGACCAGCTCAGTATGAATAAGGGTAAGAACATAATAAAAGTAAAGGTGAAAAATTTAGATTGAGTTCATGCAAAAGATAACCAGGTCAGTTGTCTGTGCCTCCTTTGGTTTGCTACTATGATACAGATGACCTATTGAGAGGAGGAAAGGAAAACCAGGATTGGCATATCCCTGGAGGAAGACTAACCAGGAAATGTGGTTGGATAAGAAGTGGAGACAGGTTCTTCAGTGCCTAGGCTATTATTTAGGCAAGAAGACTGGTGTTTTGAATTATACTGGTAACAGTAGAAATGGAAAGAAAGGAATAGAGGTAAAGACATTGCTAGGTCTTGGAACTTGCCTAGCTAAAGGAAAAGATTCCAATTTGATAGAAAACTTTGAAATGACAGCACGGTAGCATGGCCCTTGGCAATGGTTTTGGCTGGATCCTAGAGCACGTCATCGACCTGGAAGACACCATGATCATTCCTTTCTCAGTACAAATGTTCTGATGATGGGATTTCTATGCAAGTGTTCAAATCTCTTTGGGAAACACGATTCAACAGTTTTAATATGAGTAAAGTGAGTAGATTTAAAATGTCACATATGAATTGTATCAGTGGTTCCCAAGCTCTATGCTCAGATCTTAGTCCATTTTCTGCTGCTATACTAGAACATTACAAGCTGGGTAATTTCTAAGCAATAGAACTTATTTGGATAGTGGTTCTGAAAAGTAGGAATTCAACACCATAGCATCAGCATCTGGTGAGGAATTTTGTGCTGCCTCATCCCATGGCAGAAGGTGAGTGAGTCTCCTAGGACAATTATCAAGATGAGGGCAGTTTAATTTTTATGACAAATCTTTTCCCCTTGACAGCAACTTTAATCCTTTTATGACCATAATTGTAATTGCACCTCTTCAAATTTCCACCATGAAATTTATTTGGATAAATAATAATTTATTTGGACAAATACCCTTCTACTTCTTAGCCATCCACACACATAGGACTTCAAATAATCACATCACATTTTGTGTATTCTGATGTAGTCCCTAATCTTTTTCCCAGGAGTCAAGACATGTCCTCCATGGACAGCCACAGAGGAATTTTCTGGCTCATCCTAATCTTGTGTTCTTTTTTCAAATTAATCTTAAAGTATCTTATTAACCTTGGGTGGTTTGATTGCCTACACTCTCTCTTTGTGAGAGTGTTGACCATAGGAACTGCTGACACTCCATTTACACATAACACAGACCGTTTAAAAATAGACAATACATAAAACTTCGGGACTTTGCTCCTGGTGCCGCTGGCAATCATGGGACCCTGGGAAATGAGCCTGACTTTACTAAATCCGTACTGTCTCAGGCTGCTGGTTACTAGGAAGACAACAAGAGTGGACTGTGAGGCAGGAGTCACATATGGGAAGCTGGAGTAAGTCAGTGTCGAAGAAGAGTCAGGCAGCTCAGAGACTTGCTTGTCTGAGATACTTTTCTCTTGTTATCAAGGTTTTATGGGCTCAGCACACAGGTACTCATGGTTTTAGACGAGAGAAGAGGAAGAACTAGGAAGAGTGACCCCTGCTGAAAAAATAGATTCCTATTCTGAGGGAGAGGTGTTTCAGTTTCTCTGCTGGAGGACCACTGTGACCATTGTGGATAGTCACGAAAAAGAATGAGTCAAAAGTTTTCGCACTTGGAGGATGAATATTTGACAGACTAAGACATGTATTTCTTTTTAGTTTTATGATCTTATAATACAATTTATGTACTTCTTTCTTATTAGAAGGCAGTGAGGTTCAATGTAGATTATTAAAATAATTTTCCTCAACTCTTCAGAGCAGGAATGAGTACATGGGTAGACACTCTTCTAGTGATTTTACTCATTATCTCTCAGTCTCTGCGTATATCTCTGTCTCTGCCTCTTCTCTGTGTGTCTGTCTGTCTGTCTGTATGTATATGATTTTGTAGCATTGTGCCAGTAACATGGATACTAACCTCATTTGTCTCTCCAAGGCTTTTTCTTAGAGCTCACCTTATGGATCTATAGCAATTTACTGATTATATTCCTATTTTAACATAATTAACTTTAATTGGTGTAAATTGTGTAATGATTAATCTTTACCTTCAATTTCAGCAACAGCTTGATCACACCTACCAGCAACAGTCATACAGTCCTTCCCAACATATTCCTGTCGGACAGGCAATCTCCACCAGCATGTCTGGCTAGATCATCTCAGGAAGGTACCAGCGGGTCCACAGGCCTCATGTCGGAGGTCCCAGATCTCATGTGCTGATGCCGTGGAACCTGAAGAAGAGGCAGGCGAGCTGAGTGGAGCGACAAAAGTTATAGCTTTATCCATGTCCCACAGGTGCAGCAAAGTGAGCTCTTTTGCATTATTCCCTCTCAGGATATACGAGTTACAGTTGTTCTTTAGGCTTCTAATAATGAGTTTGTGTTCAAACGAAGCTGTTTTCACTTTCTTTTTTTTTGTTTGGGGAGCTTTACTCACACATACTTAAATCTGCAGGAAGGGATCTCTGTATTAGTAGGTCTAGTTGGGGTAGTGAAAAAGATGAACTCTTCTCATTCCAGTAAGCCATTGACAAGCTCCTCCACGTGTACATTTGTGTCTCCTGGCTCATCCAACTGAGTCAGAGATTCTAGGTCAATCCCACCTCACAGGCTGTGAAGATCTCAAGGCCACGGAAGACTCCAGCCCTTGCAGACAGTCGCTTTGGCTTGAACCTTCCTACGCGCATGCGTATAAACCCTTCCCTCGTAACTAGCCAGATTCACTGACACCTCCCTGCAGAACACATACCTGGCCAAAAAACCACTTGTAGTAATCTTTCTCTGAAGCGCCATGCTATATATATGTGGCCAGCTCTAAGTACCATGTCATGGAGACAGAAATGAAGGCTAAGCACAGGCATTCTGACATGGGGCTGGACCAAACTCAAGGAATGTATGGCTATGTCCATCGTTCCTATATTCGTATAGTTACTGAGTTCTATGACTTTTCCCTTTAAAGCATTTCAAAATCCTCCTTGTTTATTTTCCTCCACTGCTACAGCCCTAGCCCAAGTTATCACCCCATTTCATCCCTTTCAGCTGCTATAACAGACTATACATTGGGAGGCCTATAAACAATGAAAAATTCATTTCTCATGATTCTGGAGGCTGAAAGTCTGAGATTATAGGCCCCGTGTGTAGGTTCTGCTGAGGGCTCGTTTCTGGATTTCTGTCCTCATACTTCTGTTCTCATGTGGTAGAAAGGGAGTGGAAGAGCCCTCCACAGCCTCCCTGTAAAAAGAATATGAATGGCATTTGTGAGGGCTCCATTTTTACAGTCTAACTACTTCCAAAAGGTCCCCTGTCATGGTGCCACGTTGTTGGGGGTTAGGATTTTAACATTAGAATTGGAGGGAGGGATGTCAACATCAAGTCCGCTGCAGGAACTTTATCTTTCTGTCTCTCTTCTGTTTTCTTCTCTGATTTTTATCCCTTTCTTGAATATAATTAGCTACAGGAGTTGTTTCAAAATGTAAGTCTGATCATATTTTTGCCAGGGGAGTTGAAGCCCTGGACAGAGCCGGTGGGCCTTCTCCAGTCCCGCCTCTGCCTGTCCTCTCCCTTTCTGTTGTCCCCCAACCCTAAGATACAAAGGGGTCTCCCGCCCCACTTCCAGGATTGTATATAATTGTAACCTCTTTGGTGAGGCCATCCCGGGCCACCTCACCTAAAGCTGCGATACTCCTTTGCCCAACACACACCCTCATTTCCTGTTCTTTCTCGCTTCATGTTTCCCCTTGTGTTAGTTCATATTCTAACATACTTTACTTTTTAAAACAATGTTCATTTTTCTAAAACTCTTGGTCCCCTAGCCATATAGAATCTCCACAGAGTATGATTTTTTTGTTCATTTTCCCCACTTTGTTTTGGTTTCATTTTATTCCTAATAACCAGAACAGTTCCTGACAAATAAAATATTTTGAGGTTTGTTGAATTGGTGCATTTTTGTTAAATAAAAAATTTTTCATTCTTTTATGGCATGAACAACATTTAAAAAAATTCTAAAAATGCTTACTAGGGGTTATCTATAAATAAATAAATAAATAAATAAATGTGTGTGTGTGTGTGTGTGTGTGTGCGCACATATATATATCAGGGCTGGGGATTTAGCTTGAGTGGTATCATGCCAACCTTGGAACTAATGTATAACTAATTATAGAACTATATATCCATCTCAATAGTCACACAATGACAAAATTAATAGCTGAATTGGAGAGATGGATGCCAATATAGTATAGATTATCTATAAGGAATATTTTTGTGGTATTTTAAAAGTTTTTCTGTGGTATCTAAAGTTTTTATGGTATCTATAACTTATCTACAAGGAATATTTCTATGGTATTTTAAAACTTTTTCTATAGAATGTAGATTCATGGCAAAAAGTCTTAGATGTAACATTGTTCAAAGGGCAGTCAAAAGTGAGCATTTTCTTCATTTATTTCCTAAGTTAGGGGATTTAGCTCAGTGGTTCCAGAACATGTCTCGCAAGCACACAAGTCCTAAGTTCAAGCCCCGGTAGAAAAAAGCAAGCAAGAAAGCAAGAAAGAAGGAAAAAGAAAGAAACATTTTTCCTAAGTTAAATCATTCTATTTAAGAGTTTTGTTTTGTTCACCACAATGATAACTGAGTGATATTTTTGTGTGTTTCATGATGATCTATTTTCCTAATACAAACATAATGAAAATGAGAGAGGGGCCATGCTTGTTTGCTTGAGATGAATGAAAAAATGAATTTCCTATTTTTTTCATGCCACTGTGGCTAAAGGGGTTGAGACACAGGAGCTACGAAGTAGAAGGGTAAGAGTTTATGTTAGACATCATGGTTCCTATCTTGCTCTAATTTCAAGGCAGAAAGAAATCAGAAAGGAAAGTCTAAATATTGTCTTTCTGAGAAGTGTTAGATTCTTGTCTTCTGAGAGGGAGAGAGAGGGAGGGAGGGAGGGAAAATTCTATATTCCTATGTGATAGGTCTTGTTTGGAGCCAAAGGAAAATAATCTTGGAAGACAGATCACTGGTTCTGGTCTCTTGTTCCACTGGAGTGAGAAGATTCTAAATCATTCCTACAGTCTTCTCTCATGTTTTTGTAATCTCTCCCAGAACTATTGAACATTTAAGAATTTGGTTTAAGAATGAATAGCAGAAATTACTCTGAAATATAAACAAAGCAGATTACAGTCTGCATGAAAATCTTTGGGAGGATTTCCTATTGGTCTAGGTCTTGGGGTGAGAGAGAGACATTTTCTCTAATTATTCACTTGCTCTAATATCATGATAAAGTGATTTCGTTCTACTGTGCTGAATGCCAGATGGTAAGAACTTGTGAGGAAGAAACTATTTGTGAATAATCATGCAGCCTTTTGATCGCCAGCTTTCACAGCGCTCGATTCAACTTCTTGCCCCCCCCGCCCCGCAACATGGCTGATACCGTGAGTGGGAGAGCGCCGGCACGTGAGCTCCACTTTGGAAGTCGCCCTTGGTGGAAATCCACCCGGCCCAGGACTGTCTCCAAGGCAAACTGCTGGCTACTTCTCAGGTGGTTAAATATGTAAAAGAGAGGAGCATGGTGCCTAAGCAATTTTCTCAGCAAGGAATTCCCACAAACTCCTCAAGAATTTTTAGCTATAGCGGATTATGCTGACATTTTTCTTTTCACTGTTTTCATGAGTTTTGAATATTGAAACAGATTTTTCTGGGGATAATGGAAAGCAGACTTGGGAAACACTTTTTTTTTAAAAGCTAGATCAGATCTACTTTTGATGTGGGGCTAACAATAGGAATACAATGAAACAGGCAAAGGAGATTACACAAGACTTACTTGACAGTCACTGAAACATTTTCACTTGAAACCATTTACTTAAGTGTAATGTTCACCTTTTAAAGGTCTAGCCACTCTCAAAAGTTCCGCAGTAAAATGTTTGCCCATTATTTACATTATTGTTACATTTTGATTTTCTGACCATTTGAGGAATGTTCCATTAACATCTATCATATCATCATCGTCATTATTTCAACGACATATTAGAACAAAATGAGCAAGAGTCACTGGAATTATAGCCAGACCACAAGGAAAAAGTGGGTTCAAGTTGCTGAAATCAAATCCATATTCAGAAAGAAAACCTATGATGTGCCAGTACTAGTCCAAACACTCTACCACACTCTGTGGAATAGAAGCCATTATTATCAATCTCATTTTTCCTAGTGGTTGTGATTGGATCTAGACTGAGAGGTGGTGTAAAGAACGGAGATCTTAAAGGAAGGGGAAATGATTTAAAATTCATTGATGTTCCTGTGAGCAGAGGCACATTCTTGACTTATTTTAGGCTCCATGACTTGTAAGTTGTTCCATAGTAGAAAATTACATTACACCCCTAACCATAAACAAGTCGTTCAGATAGATAAATGTGTTCTTTTTTTCTCCACATCAAATGTGCACATGGAAGCAATTAGATTCTTTTAGTCACAAGGAAATCCTGTTTGATATTATCACCCAGTGTGCTCCCTACAATGATTAGCAAAAGTGAATCTATTTTCTCTAAGAAATAATGTGTCTTAGTGACTATAGATACTCACTTTGGTGTATAGCACTGGGGATGGGACTCAGGGTCTCACATGTGCTAGGAAAATCCTCTACCAATGAGCCAAATCCAAGCCTCAAAAATTCTCCTTATGTGATTTTATAAATAATGAATAGGATTAATAGCAACTATAAAACAACAACAGTGTTACATGGTGAGATGCCTAACAGACACTAAATATTTCATGTAGAACTATACATCCATCTCAGTAGCCACACAATGACGAAATTATTAGCTGAAATCTACAGACAAGAAAAATGAGAAACACTGGACTGGAAAAAATTGAATATCTGGCATAAAAGACTTTAACTACACACCATGTAACAGAAATTTACTCTAGAAACACTTGACAAGCTGCTAAATGAGGAAATCGAAGCATTATGAT
The DNA here is from genome assembly GCA_004025085.1 of Thryonomys swinderianus. Classification (NCBI taxonomy): domain Eukaryota; kingdom Metazoa; phylum Chordata; class Mammalia; order Rodentia; family Thryonomyidae; genus Thryonomys; species Thryonomys swinderianus. Next base: position 57,078 of record PVIC010003376.1, read on the forward strand.
TTTTAAAGTAAAACTGGAGTACTCTCAATTTGGTGACTCATGCCTGTCCTTCTAGCACTCAAGAGCCAGAGGCAGGAGGATTGCTGAGTTTGAGGCTTGCCTGGGCTACATAGTGTGTTCAGGCCCAGCCTGAAATGCAAAGTGAGACCCTGTCTCAGAATAAACAAACAACAACAGCAGCAGCAGCAGCAAAAACAGAAATGCAGATCTTTGGCTCCACCTGAAAGCAGAGTCTTCATGTACTTGTCAGCCTCTCTGTTGCTAGAAGGAAATAACCTGACACCCGAAATTTAAAAGAGGACAGATCGATTTGCTCATGATTTCAAAGTGTTTAGTCCACTGTTGTCCTGAGGCTCTACAGCAGCAACGATGTGATGAAAAGGGCTGGGGTGGGGGTGGGGAGCTGCTCCACCCATGGTAACCAGGCAGCAGAGTGAAATGGGAGGAGCTAGACATCAGGATACAACCTTTCAGGACACTCCCCTGTGACTGCCTCTAACCTCCAAAAATTGCCCTCAGTGACTGACCCTCGCCTCCTAAGAAGACATTAATCTGTGAATTTATCAACATGCTGATGCGTACAGCACCTTCATGTCCCAATCACCTTTCACAGACTCCACTGCCGTACGCATGAAACGTTGGGGGGACATTTTGGATCCAAGTCTGCATTTTAAGATTTACAGACCCATGAGCACATTACAATTCAAGATGTGGTGGTATGACGTGTTTCTGGAAAGGTTGGCATTGAATAGTACCCCTTGAATTTAGCCCACCTTCACAGTCTACTCCTGCTTGGTTGCTATGGTTTGGATGTGGTTTGTCACTTATACACGTATGTGTCTGCAGCTAAGTTTTTCAAGGGTCGGGAAAGTAACTCAGTCATGGCTGTACTCACTTCTGAAGGAATGAGTGCTGGTCTCTGGGGTGAGTTATAACCTGTAGGAGTGAGTTGTGATAAACGAAGTTACCCTGTGTCTGCACGGTCTGTTCTCCATGTGAACATGTCCCTTAAAACTTCTCTGCTCTGTTATGTAGGAGCTCCAGATTCCTCACCAGGACCCTGCACTGCTCCTTTCTGAATCCTCCAGCCATGAAAATCATGAGCTAAATATATAATTTTTCCTTTACAAAGTAGTTAGCCTCTGCTATTTTATTATAGCAACAAAACCCAAATTAGACCCCATGGTTCAACTGTTACTATTTCCCAACATCAACTGTTACTATTTCTTTAGTAGAGTAAGCCCCACTCATACTTCAGGGTACTTTCGCACAAGTGGCTTTTCTTGGACTATTCTTTTGATTTAGTTCCCTACTCCTATCTGTCAACTAACCAAATCCTACTCTTCAAGGGTTGCCTCAGAATTGGAAAGGAATTACATTTCAGCATTTCATTTCTTCTGGGGTGTGCTGTATAATGACCCATGGATCCATTTGTTTGGTGTTGTACTCTGTAACTTCCCTCTGTAAACTTTGTGTCTTAAATGCCAGCTCCCCGAGGAGGGCTGGAGTAAGCCCAAAAGCCCAAAGCGCGCTTTGAAAACCACTGTGTGTGTGAGTTGATCTCAGTTGGTTTTTCGACCTCGTTCAGTCTAGAATTTCTCATTTGAACACCAGCCATTCTGTAACTGTATTAGTTACTAACTTGTAATGCCCAGGGCCTGATGCATTACACAGTACAATTAAATTAGATATTTTTCTTTTAGAAGCTGATAATTTATTCAAGGAGACATATAACTCTATGTATTTTGATTTTTTATTTTCCCCAAACTTATACTAATATTTCACATGAATCTGTCTTTATTGAAGGTCAGCAAGCAAAGGGAAAGATAGGTGTAGGAGGAGGCAGGGAATCACGCCATTTGGAAATGTGATTTGAAGAGCAGAGATATTCAGTTACATTTATTAATTTATCATTTCAAGTATTTTAATATACTTTAAATAGTTAAACTTATTTCACCAATTGCTTCCTTATGAATGATATCAACATGAGTCAAGGTCAAGAAAGTGAAGTAGTGATATATGAAGGAATTTTGTCCTTTGGATTTTCTTTTGTCCAACACTTTGTGGCTTTATTACAAGAATGAAAACAGCGATGGAACACTTGCAAATAAAGTAGAGAATAGTACATGTACAACTTGCCACTATTTATTTAGAATCAGTTTTAAATTCCCAATAAATCTTGAATCTGTTAACTCTTAATGGTAAGAACTCAGTTTTGCCACTGATATCAATTTCATATCAAGGGCATTTTACAGATCTTATCCTCTTCCCTGGATTCTCCTTTAACTCTCTACCTCCTGGCAGGTATGAGGTGGTGCCTCTTCCTCAGTCATGCCATGCTGTTTCTCCTATTGATCTAGATGTAAAACATAACAGGAGTTATATGTAACGGACATGTATTTATTGTAACAGAGTATTTAGTTAGTAGTGGCATTCTTCAAGGCAAGATGTCTGAAGGCAGTTTATTTCCAGAGTTGTTAAATTCAGAAGTCCGTGAATTGAATTGGCTTCTCTGCAATGACCTTGCCCTTACCCTTTGAGGATTATCAAGGCTACAGCATGCTCTGAGGGCAAATCGTCACAGACAAGTCCAAGGTCCAGAAGATTCAAAATGTGCAGAGTCATTGTTGAAGAGTGAAGAGCATTCTGAGAGAGTAGAATGGCAATTTCACTGCCAACCTGGGCAACTTTGACTCTATCTCAAAAAAAAAAAAAAGAAAGAAAAAGGAAGAAAGAAAGAAAAAAAGAAAGAAATGCAGAGCTGGGAATGTAGCTCAGTGCAAAGACCCTGGGTTCCATTCCTAGTATAACAAAAAACAAAACAAAACAAACAACAAACAAAAAAGACAAAAAAACTGCTAGAAATCTGCCCAACAGGACAGTCACCAGGAAAAGATAACATGCTCATGCTCAAACTAATCAGAAGAGGGCAGATACTTACGTCACAGTCTGGGAAATAATAATTCCTCACTCTGGGAAGTAAATGTCTGGAATGTACAGCTGCCTATAACATAATAAACTGAGGTTCCACTGGAAAAGATGAATGGGGATTATGAGGTAAGCAAGCAGTGTAGCCTGGGCCAGACATCATTGGAAAAATGCAACTTTATACGTGGTTGGCAAGAGAAAAAAAAAAACTATTTACATGAAGATCTCATAATACCTCTTACTAAAAAGCATGTTGATGATCTGAATGAACTAAACAGAGAAACTGGATTAAATTTCCTCTCAGATATACTTAGATTTACATTGTGTGTGTGTGGGTGGATGTGGGGGGGGTTGTTCTTGGGAAAACATGTTTGAAGTTTTACCAAACCCAAACTTTTTGGGTTAAAAAAAATAGTGTCAGAGAGTTGACAACCAAAAACATAGTGAGAGTCACCCACCCAGAATTCAATCCTCCTCGGTGTGGCTTGTTGACAGTTTGGAGAGCCCTGTGGTATGGTCTTGATGACTGAGCACCTCTGGACACCTACAGCTTATTGAGTTTGGACCAACTGACAAAATAAGTTCAGACATAGCAAAACCAGGTTGCAACAGGTATAAGAAGACTGAAGTTGATTCCTTATTCAATCCTTGCATTCATTCATCCACACAATCCAGAGGTTTTATTTTCCCAGTTTATAGCAAATAATCTATTATGTTCCAGGAATCTAGTGATGAAAACTCAGAATCCTCACCCTGGAAAAGCCTAGGTCTTATAGAGAAAAACAGTCAATTGCAGTGATGCAAATTTACTACAATGAAGCATCTCCACGTGTAAAGGAAGCCATAGGCACCCCTGCTTCTTCCTGCCCTGTGGTTTGAAGTGTACTTTCTGTACCCAGTATGTTTAAAACTATAAGCAAATACACGAGAGTGGAGAAAACCCCAAGCACAGGTTTCCAAGCCGTTTTCCCTGTTAGTATTCAAATCCACATGTATGCACAAGGAAATTTAATCCATATGTTTGTGGATCATTCATACTTAAATCATCCCAACTTGTTTGGTAAGAGCTATTAAGATCCAAAAAGCCTTGGGCTTTCTTATTTTATTTATTCATTTCTATTTTGTCAACAGAAAGTTGATTAAACCAACAAAAAAAAAGCAATGATCTCTGATAGCAAAGAAGTAAAGAAAGCTCAGATACTATATGAATCCACGAAATTCAAATGGCCTGTATGCTTGGCACATCCTTTAGCAATCTTGAACATGCTGATGCTCATGCAATTGCATGCTCCCTTTCCAGGTAATGGCCTTTCATCAGAAATCCTGCTGGGGGGATATTTGGATTATATGTGTCCCAATTACATCTTCTTTGTGTGCTTGGATGATGCAGCCATGTAAAGCCTGAGGAAACTGAAATGCTCATTCACTTTGTAAACCATTAATCAGGCCTTTTTGAAAATTTGGAAAACTGGCCTTTCCTTGCTTGTAAATCCTATCCCGAATGCCCCCAAACACCTGTTAGGAAGTTTCCTTTGGGATTTAACTAAGATTCCTGGGGATTTAAGATACTGGCTGCCAGACTTTTAGATACTGGCTGCCAGATGTGTTAATGTTTACAGTGATTGTGATTATGAGAACTAATAATAAATAGTTGCATATACCTGGAACACAGCCCAAATCCTACTGTTTCATGAGAGAGAGACTCAGTGTAAAGCTAGAACTCTTCAGAAAGCTGCACGCAGGAAGACCCGAGACTGGGCTACACCCACGGAGCAGTCTGTTCCACGCCAGAAGCAGGCTAATCAAATTCCCCCAGACCTCTTCCAATGTTTTAGAAAACGGGAGCAGAAAAATGACTATCTTAATTGTATCTTTTCATTACTACCAATTTGGACAGGCTGACTGCATAAAAATATGACCTTTCTGATTGGATTAAGCACAGTCCAATTCAAAAAATGAGATGCAGGAAGAATGGCTCCTGAATGTTACTGTCTGTGCCATGATTGGTCGTTGGTATCGTGTGCATCCACAGGCAGATCTCATCACACTGCAGCCCGGGAAGGGCACTCGAGTGCTCAGAGCCTCTTTCTGGCTAATGAGGCCAAGGTCGAGGCCTACTTCATTGTTGGCTGGTTACCTCTCCTGAACCGCAGGACACACTCAAGATGATGAGGTCACTGGTCCCGGGAGCCAAATTCTTCCTTTTTCTTTCCCTCAGAAGCAATTCCAGGAGTATTTGCTCCAGTCACCAGTCTGTAGCACCGAAGGTTACGGGTGAGGAGGAGCTTGATCCTCCTTTAATGCCGAACTTTCTCGGAACCTAAGAACCCCAAATACTCTACCTAAGCAACAACAGACGATGCTGATTGCTTTGTTCCCAACAGAAAAAAATGTTTTCACACCTCTTGATGGCAATCTTAATACTCAGGTACCATTGAGGGTATCAATTTCCCTTTGATGGAGTTTAGAAAAGGTTTTCATTGTAAAATAGCTCTCACCAGGGAAGATGATAACCCAGTGACAATTACATGAAAGTAGAAAAACATACCTTTCAAAATCACCAGAGGGTAGAAAATTAAGTTTATTCTGAAAAAATTTGTATTGTAATTAACAAAGACAGAGAGAGAGAGAGAGACAGAGAGAGAGACAGAGAGAGAGAGAGAGAGAGAGAGAGAGAGAGAGAGAGAGAGGGAGGGAGGGAGGGAGGGAGGGAGGGAGCTGAGAAACTGATGAACTTTTAAAGCTGCTCAGATCTCTGGGGTATTGTGTATCCTTTTTAACAGGACAAAGGGGCTACCTGTACCCCATACACAATACCAAGGACTATATAAGGCAAATGTTTACAAACTGTGCTAGATTGTTTAATCTAAAATGTTTCCCTCCTGCCACAGGATTGTGTGTCTACATGAAGTTTAAAAGGCTTTTAAAGATAAGGTAGGCCAGCAAGCACTCAAGAGCCAATGAGAAAGCTGTTTGTCAACCTGATCCGGACTGATTTCCTGATAGCCAATCCCCCAGCCTAAAAGAAACTCTAGCGGGATGAGAGGTAGGGACAATTCCTGCAAAAGACGATGGGCTGGAGCCAGGGGGTAAAAAATAAAGAACAGTGGGAAAAAGAAGAACCTGTTTTGTAATTTCAATTCTACTTACTACTTTTAAACAATGTCCAGCCCTTTATTGGGCTCAGAGGATGCCCGTCCAGTTTGTGGACTCAGAACCGGGTGTTCCAAAGCCTCACTAACTACGGCTAATTCCTGTTTCTTATTACTCTTATATCCAAGCTACCACTAGTACTATATTTATCACTATTTATGTTTTTATTTTAATAATTGTCGCTGGAATCCTTTGGAATATACTATTTCTTGATATGAAATGTCACTTTTTGAAAGCAAAGGACTATTTGCTTTTCATAATTGTGATTTGAAAGTTTTTTTATGTTTTCTAGATAATCCTTTCATCAGTATGTTGTCAGTCTGTGGCATGCCTTTCTCCCGATGTTTCAATTTGATGGAATCCAATGTGTCAGCTTGTTATTTTATAAATCACAAGTTTTGTATTGTATGTAAAATATTTGCATCACTTAAAGTCCTAATGACTTTATTTCCTTCATAGAAATTAAAATATTATGAATTACATATATATTTATGATCTAGGTTGGATTCATTTTTATGTTTTATGACATTGCAGAATGGAACAGATTAATTTAAAAACGAGAGCATTCAGTAACTAGGAAAGCATCTATGAAAATACCTTTCTATTCACATGATTTAAGAAAATGTGAAGAAACGAAGAAGATATAAAAATGTTAAACACACCAATATCAACCTGTGAAACTGAAAATGTAACAAAAACCTACCAATAAAGAAAAGCCCTGGTCCTGATGGCTTTACTGCTGAATTCTACAAAACATCCAAAGAAGAAGTAATGTCACTACTTCTCAAACTCTTTAATGACATTAAAAGGGAAAAAGTGCTCCCAAATTCATTCCCAGAAGCAAACATTACCTTGATTCCTAAAGGAGAGAAAGATTAAAAACAACATGAGAACTTCAGGTAAATCTCCCTAATGAACATTGACACAAAAATCCTTAATACTTGGCAAACAGAATATAGAGAATCATCAGGAAGGTCATATACCCTGACCAAATAGAATGCATCCCAGGGACGCAGGGATGGTTAAACATATGCAAATCAATAAACATAATACACTACATAAATAGACTCAAGGACAAAAACCATACGGTCATCTCAATACATGCAGAAAAAGCATTTGACAAAAATCCAACACTTATTCATGATCAAAACCTTACAGAAAACTGCAATAGATGGACTTTATCTCAACTTAATAAAAGCTATATTTAAGAAATCAACAGTCAGCATCACCCTAAATAGTCAAAAAACTGAAACTTTTCACATTAAGATCAGGAACAAGACAAGGATGTCCACTTTCACCACTCCTGTTCAATATAGTGCTAGAAACATTGGCCATAGCAATTAGACAAGAGAAACAAATAAGAGGAATTAAGATAGGAAAGGAAGAAGTTAAACTGTCATTATTTGCTGATATGATACCCTATGTAGAAGATCCTAAAATTTCAACTAAAAGACTGCTAGACTTAATGAGCAAATTTAGGAGAGTAGGTGGATACAAGATCAATGCTCACAAATCTATAGCCTTCATATACATAAACAACAGACTCACCAACTGAAAAACTGGGGAGGCATGGCCTTTCACAAAAGCATCCACCAAAAATGAAATATCTAGGAATCAGTCTAACAAAGGAAGTGAACATCTTCTCTGAAAACTACAGCACTCTGAAAAAGAAGATATCAGATAATGGAAAGTCAACCTTTGTTTATGGGGAGAAATAACAAATATCATTAAAATGGCTATACTCCCTCAACTCCGGCATAGATTAATTGCAATCCTGATTGAAATTCCAATAACATATTTTACAGATCTAGAGAAAATAATCCAAACTTTCACCTGGAACCACAAAAGACCTAGAGTAGCAAAAGCAATTCTAGGTAACAAAGACATGGCAGGGGGTATCATGATTCCCAACATGAAACTATACTACAAAGCCACTGTGATAAAAACTACATGGTAATGTCAAAGTAACAGGCCCAAGGATCAGTGGAATAGATTAGAAGATCCAGAAATAACTCTAGATACTCTAAACCACCACCTCTTTGAAAAAAATCCTCAATGGAGGAAAGATAGCCTCTTTAACATATGATGTTGGAAAAACTGGCTTTTAACCTGCCAAAGGCTAAAGCCAAACCTATCTTTTTCACCATGTACAAAACTAAAATCAAAGTGGATTAGAGATCTAAATGTTAAAACAGAAACACTAAACCCACTGGAAAACAGGTTAGCTAGAATTCTTGGAGACATTGGCTTAGGAAAAGACCTTCTGAACAAAACCTCTATAATATGAGAACTAACAGAAGGAATCAACAATGGGATCTCTTCCTATTAAAAAGCTTCTTCACAGCAAAAGGAACCACCAGCAGAGTGAAAGGACACCCAAAAATATGGGAAAACTTTTTACCTACTGTTCTCTGATAAAGGGCTACTATCTAGAATATATAAAGAGCTTAAAAAAATCAGCACCCCCAAATTTAAAGACCCAATTGAAAAATGGACATCTGAAATAAACACTTTTTAGAGGAAGAAGTAAAAGCAGTCAAGAAACAAACACATGAAGAAATGCTCAACATCACTGGTCATTTGAGAGATGCAGATGAAAACACTCTGCGACTTCATCTCACTCCAGAAACAATGACTGCTATCTCAAAGGAATGTTGTAAAGACTGAAGAAGAAAGGAACCCTTCTCTATTGTTGGTGGGAATGTAGACAGGTACAACCACTCTGGAGATTAGTGTGGAAATTCCTCAGAAAACTAGGATTAGAGGTTTTATTTGGCCCTGCTATTCTCCTGCTAGGGTTATACGTGAAAGAATTGAAAGATTTATATCACAGCAACATATGTGCACCCATGTTTATAGCAGTTTGTGATAGCTAAATCTTGGAAACAACCCAGATATTCATCAACTGGAGACTGGATAAAGAAGATGTGTGTTTTTTTTAATAAAATGGAGTGTTACTCTGCCATAAAGAATGAGTCATTCATACTCAAATAGACATACCTCAAGGACAAACTCATAAGTGAAATACATAGGTCACATATGTGTAAATACCATATCTTTTCTCTGGTATGAAAAACTGAGGATATAAATGAGTTCTAGAATGTATGATAGACATTGTAAAATAGAAAATATCATAAGGGAAATGGAGAGTAGGGGTAAGTAATGAGGGGAAAGAAAAAATTTGTGTTGGTTAAAAAAAGGTGAAACAAAGCTTATGTATATAGGGGATGGGGGTTGTAGAATTGGTAGAAGAATGGGAAAAATGATAAATCATGTCATATATTGGTACAAATTCTCAATGTTGAGTGTGATCATGATGTGTATATAAAATGTACCTATTTCACAATAAGAAAAAAGAAAATATGAATAAGTAAAATATTTGAATTTTTATAAGTAAGTTAAAATAATAAAGGTATAGGCTTGGTAGAAATTTAAGCATTGTTTGCTTCTTAAAATTTACAAATGATAATGTATTTGCTTCTATTAGATGTATACCACAGATTATTGATATATGTAACTATATAATACCAATAAAATATCAAAAACATCAGGTTCTTTCAAAGGTTCAGAGTAACTCTTGTAGAGAGACAGTAAGTATCTAAAAAATGGACACTTGTCAGACTACAGGTCAAGTTACAAATAGGTTTAAATAATAAGTCTCAAATGATTGGGAATTATATCTGTTTATCATTTTAGCATTCACCAAAGTTAATAATTTGTATAAGCACAACTCTTTTAATATTATGTTCTTAAGAAAACATCTTAAGATGGTCTTAAGAAAAACACCCTTTGCTGCAGAGGGTTAATAAATATGACATACCTGGACTGATCATGGAATTTTAGAGGTGCTAAAAAGAAACTTGTCTATTCTCTGTAATAAACTGCTTATTTTACTGTTTAGTTTTTGCTTAAATTAAATATTTAACAGGTATTTTTTAAAAATATCTTTCAGAGAAGATGCTTATGAGTTTTTTTTTTTTTTTGAGACAGGGTCTCGCTTTGTAGTTCAGCTGGCTCTGAGCTCACTATGGCTTATGAGTTTTTAAAACATAGATTTTGGGATTTTCTTTCTCAGGAATATTATGTGTTTTTTTTCTGGATAACACTGTTTAAAAGGACAAAAAGCACAATCTGAAAACAATTAGAAATTAATAAAATTAGTTATAAAACAATTGGTAGCCTATGCATGGAGTGTCATAAACTTATAATAATGTAAAAGTTATGTTTCATTTCTGTAAATTGATCATACATGTGAATAGTACAACTTTTGAGTAAAGCATTTCAAATTAGAGAATTACTCTGTTCTAAGAAGAATGCTTTAAAAAGAATTAAGGATGCTATACACAGGGATAAGGGTAGCACCTTTTGTTAAAATCAAGACATAGGATATTGATTTGTTCTTAATATTTACAATAAAATCTTTAAAAAGAGGCTTTAAATTTACCAAAGTAATTTTTATGTTCTTTTCTTTCATATTAGATTTAAAATGTTCAGAAAAAATCATATGTACTGAATATCTGTTTACTCTGGTTTCATTAATTACTATTATGTGATTTACCTTAGTTTTTAAAAATGTAATTGCATTACATAGTATGGTCATGACTTGTCTTAATATGTGTAAAAGTAATTTTTTTGCTAAATTATTACCTTCTGTTTTACTTATGATCACATAACTAGAAAAATTCATGTTCTTCTTGGTGGATAAGAGACAGTCTTACTCAGAAATGTATGTTCTTAGTGGAATAAACATTCATACTTCTTCACTGTATTCAAAATGTTTATGGTTCTGTACACATACCTAAGAGATATTAAATGTGTTATTAAACTGTAACTGTTGGTCTTGCCACTAGTAAATTGCATGCTTTCTCCAAAAATGGTGATTTGTTTTGATTTACAAGAAGAGAAAACTCTAAGGTATTTGTTTGGTATATTTTTTGACCCAATTAAGCTTGCTTCACAGAAATATTTGTTTTTCTTTAGCAAACTAGGTCACTATGTTTCTTAGATCACGTTTACTCTACATACTGGATTTGCTTTGCTCTTAGGGGTTTGTTTTATGTCTGCTTGTAAGCTTTGTAGCTATTTGTTAAAGTTCTAATGTCCTAGGGTGCTGACAACAAAATGGATAGGATTAGGCCTGACCATGGACACTAGGTTAATTCAGGCTAAAAGCCAATTATTTTTAAGCCTCTGACGTTGTTCAGATTTGGCGGGAAGGGCTCGTGACACTGGCTCTAATCCCGCATCACATCCCCTGCAGCGTGGGATGCTGTCTGAGTGACCATCACCAGGAAAAGCTACCTTGGCACTGGGGCTGGGAGACAAGGCTAGAGACAGTTAATTGGCAAGGCCTTCAGTAAAGAGGAAATTGCATTCTGAGGCCAGAGGGCAAGCTCTGAGCATTCAAGTGTCACCTGTGTGTCAACCCTACCAAAATGCAGAGAGCTGAGGCACAGATTATGAAAGAGGGAACTTATGCATAGCTGCCTAAAAGCAAAAAGTCCTTCTGGAAGATGTGGTAGTTACATGGTTCCTGATGTTGGCTTTTTCAAATCCGTCTTCACAATGTTTAGTGATACTTTCTCAAGTTCAAGCATCTGGGTTCTCTTTGCTCATGCTGCAGCTACCCTTGAGAGAATCCGTATGCCAGCCCAAAGGGGGACAGTAATCCAGATGATATGGCACCACAGGGGCCTCCACACTGAGGCCTGAAATAAGCAATAACCGGTACGACAGAATACAACTTGAAATCAGTATTTCTTTTTAATGCTAAGCAACTTCTTCAAATATTCTCCTGTTGAACACATAGTAGCTCTCCCTTTCTAGTCCCAAAGAAGAGACAGGATATGCAGCTCTCACCAACCACAGGAAGCTGGAACCCGTCTTCCTTTCTAGCAGGAAGAGAAAGCTGAGCTGAGCGTAAGTGGAAGACAGAGCAAACATGCAGATCTGTGTTCACTCTGTAAGGAGAAGGGGATTTGGGTAAACGTGGTCCACTGTCTCCTTGGCACTTCAAGTACAGCCTTTTTACAAAAATATATGTCCTCCTTTGATGTAGTCAGCAAGGAGCAAATGAGCCTAGTGTTATGGACTTGGGCAGCCACCGTATGAATGCATGTGAGTTTTAAAAATGTGGCTATGAACAAATGCAATCTTTAATTAGAGAGATGAAGAAATATA